>BLKM01000799.1:444773-466441 GCA_013340265.1 Coptotermes formosanus | reverse complement strand
CCCCCCCCCCCCCCCCCCCCCCCCCCCCCCCCCCCCCCCCCCCCCCCCCCCCCCCCCCCCCCCCCCCCCCCCCCCCCCCCCCCCCCCCCCCCCCCCTGACCTTGAGGCTATAGATAATTTATGTTCGATTTTAAAATTATGTAATAAAAATCATGCTGTAAGCACAACATAACGCTGTCTGCAACTGCATCTACATAGATACGAATATAACTACATGTTCCGTGACTCAATCACAGTGTCCTGTCTTCTTGTTTTCCCATTTTATTAATTTATTTCTCAAAATTCGAATGTACTGGTCATCAGCCGATTTCAGTGGCTGATTTCGGCTGAAGGGCAAATCACATAAACGTCTGATATCATAATATCCACAAAATGTTTGTTTTTTTTTAATTTGTTTTGGGTGCGGGGGTTTAAGCGGGCTGCAGGCCGGCAGACCCCCCCCCCCCCTTGGTTGCGACCCTGGTGGAAACTGTAGGAGAATACGGGAATTGCTAAATTTTGAAGGTGAATTTTGAAAAGGATTTCACTAGAGACGTGTTTAAAATACGAAGCAGTACCTAGCCACATGTTAAGCGCCACCAGAACATACGCTTTCTCAGTCTTTCCTACTATATCAGAACTTTCAACCGGTGCATCGTGAAGAAAAGCCCCGAACACCTGCCACCTGGCACTGCCAAGTCTACTGACAAACTCACCACAGTTTTGCGTGCAGGTAAGTGTGACTTCACGGGCACGGCCAACGTCACAGCGCAACAAGGACTTACGGCGCAGCTCAAGGAAGCAGTGAGCACGGTTGCTATGGAAAATGTGATGACATAACGCACTGCTTGCAAGCTGATATGCAGGTACAGAGTAGGACCAAGAGATATGGCTGGCTGGAGTGAATTGGACAGGCCACGGGGAGAAACACAGCAAGTTACGTATCATATCCTGGGATTTGACGCCGTGTAGCCCAGTAGAAGTTTAATGACGTTTCGGAGAAACTTATTATCTCTATATTCACTGTAGAATCGTAGCACATACATATTTAACCTTTTAAAGCCTAGCGGTAACTTTGCATGCCACCAGGTTTAACATTAAAAAATTCTACGTGGTGCCCACATTGCGTTTATATGTTTTGTACGGATCTCAGAACAAACAGCAACTTTTGCCTTATAAAAGATTAAGAGACTGGTTTTTATAACCGAAGTGGAGAGTGTTTACAGCGCGGTACGCACTGAGTCCTTATATAAAACAGATACGCTTCGTCTTTAAAGGGTTAATGTACATTTTATGTTATTCACACCGTGCATATTGTTATAAATTAATACAGGAACCAAATCATATACTGAATAGAAAACATTCATGAGCTATTATAAAGCCGCTACATGTTTCGGCACCGAGGTGCGATCATCAGGGGGCCTTTCAGTACAAAGGAATGTAGACCCAACACACCAGTCTAGTTACTGTGTCGCCTTTACAGAAGTGTTCAAAATAATATACATTAAAATTCTAAAATACATAAAATTAATAAATTATTGCGTATTACAGATTGAAGTCAACACGACACACGCATTCGCACCCTATGAAACATCGACGAAGGTAAGAAATGAATAAAGAAAGACAAAGAAAGATAAAACGAAAGAACAAATGGAAAAATAAAGGCAGCCATGAAGAGGAAGAAACACAAGAAACAAGAAAGAGCGAAACAAATAAAAAAAGGAGAATTGGAAGAAATTAAGTATAAATAAAGACACGGTTGTTGACAGATAACAGAGGTAGTGACTTCTGGGTCCACTCTGAAGATGGTGGCAGCATCTGCCTCCGAAACGTTGATATCCACTCATATACATACACGGCGTCACACGCCGGAAGACAAACACGGCCGCGTAAAACTAACAGTTGAACCACCCAACAAACCTCACGCACTTTCACAGTGGTTACTGTACGTACCGCCCGCTCGGTACGCACCTGCTGTTCCACGTCATCAAAATGCATTACCGGTATTTCCTTAAAAACCATGAACCGTTGGTATTTATAATGCTGACGGATTGTGTTCTTTGTGAGGACGGGTCTGAGTGACAGGCATTCATCAAGTCATTCATTCACTCATTCATGCATGCATGCATTCATTCATTCATTCATTCATTCATTCATTCATTCATTCATTCATTCATTCATTATGTAGTCTGCCTTGCGAAAAGTCCATAGCCTCTTCCAAAGCGAGTTCTCCACACAGTGCGATCTAGTGCTTCCTCTTTCAATCTCCAGTATTTTCTTTTTTCCTTACTGTCATCCAGTAGCTGCTTACGTCTTCTTCCTCGTCTTCCCGTCAATTCCATCCTTTCCTCCATCTCTCCTGCAATAATGTGTTTTAGAAGGCGGACGCTCTTTACGAAGTAAGAGAACGCTTTCTGCCTGCCTGTTTGTCTGTAGGTAGCCTAGCAGCAGCGACTAAGTGGCTTGTCAGGTTTTAATCAGATTTTGTATAGGCGTTGTGTACGGAACTTTGTCGCGCAACCACGCGTTTCGGTAAAACCAGCACAAAGCCATAAACCAATAAAATAAAAAATATAAATCTACTAAATATTGTTTAGAATTGTAAAAAAGACTTGTTAATTGCCTGACATTTTAAACATTTTAAAATAATTTTAATTAAAAATATTGTCTTTTGACCCTACACATTTTAGACACAATTTGCTCTACTCCTACGCTTTTGTACATACTTCCCTGACGATGACCTTGGAGAGGTCGAAACATGTACGAAGCACATAAGTGACTAATGATTATTATTGTTTGTGCAATTTGTTGTGTCAAATACTGTACAATCAGTCTACTGCGCGAAAAATGTAATACGCTGAACGTGTCCCCCTTCCCCAAATCCTACAGACTGGCTCTGAGGTCCACCCACAGGGCACCGGCCGTTATTTTCCAAGGGGTAAAGCGCCCGAAGCGTGAAGCTGATAGCTCATTTTAATCTAATACTGAGGGTTGAATATATGGAGATATACCTCAACCACAACTAACACATTCTGCAGGCAGCAAGAAGACTTGTGGCACTGTTACTTTGAAACGCCAGTACACTGTCCACCTGTGAGTGTATCGGAGCTTAAAGACAAGAAGCGTTTGTGGATCATCACAGGCAATGTCCAGCATTTTGCGAGAGGCCCTCCTCAGTCCCGGAACCCGGGGGTGAGCGTGGGACTGCACCCTTCCCCCCTTAAACATCCAGTAGTGGCTACTTCCGGTGAGGGGAACCCTGCTTCGCTGCTTCTAACGTATACTCATACTCAGATACAAACTGCAACCGAAGGAAAAACAAACAGCAGCGTGCATCTAGCTTCACAGAACAGAACCCTTGAGGCGACAGTATTCGCTAATATATATAGAAATTTCCGCTTTTTATGGAATCCGAAAATTCATCACCTTATTCCCAAAACCCCGCCATTATCTTATCCTGATTAATCCTAACAAATCCCTCACATTCTATTCCGTAAATTCCATTTTAACCCTTTAAAGACGAAGCGTATCTGTTTTATATAAGGACTCAGTGCGTACCGCGCTGTAAACACTCTCCACTTCGGTTATAAAAACCAGTCTCTTAATGTTTTATAAGGCAAAAGTTGCTGTTTGTTCTGAGATCCGTACAAAACACATAAACGCAATGTGGGCAACACGTAGAATTTTTTTATGTTAAACCTGGTGGTACGTATAGTTACCGCTAGGCTTTAAAAGGTTAATATCCTCTCATCTACCCCCATGGATAACCTAGTGGTTTTTTATATTTCGTCATGCTAGCTACATGCCCCACCCATCTAATCACACCAATAATGTATGGTTAACAGTGAACATCAGGCAGTGCCTCATCTTTTAGTGATTAAAATGAAATATGCCATTTACGCTCCCGTTAAATCTACTACCATTAAACCATTATTAAACCATTAAAATTTTAAACTGCTGTACCACGTTTTGACAAAACAAGCAAGCATTTCAGAGCAGAAACACTGGTAACGTGCAACACAGTGCCAGCATTTTGTACGTTATAAGAAATACCCAGCTGATACAGTTAAATCCATGGAGCAAAGTCCTTCCTCAGAAGATAACAGATCCTCAGCTAGTCAAGAAATTCCACACATTTTAAGGAACCCCGCATGTTCATCACCATGCTCACAACAGCCCGCCATTTCTTGCTATCCGCAGCTAGGTGGTAATATATATATATATTTATTTATTTATTTATTCTAAAATAAGCTGACATGGTATTACACAGTTCTATACAAAAATAATATTCACCAACTAATGCACCAAATACATAAATCCTTATTCGTAAAAAGCTCCTACACGTTTCGACCCTGCTGGGTCATCTTCAGGGAGAATAGTCTGTTACACTGTATAAGTGCATCCAACAGTGTAAGAGACTATTCTCCCTGAAGATGACCCAGCAGGGTCGAAACATGTAGGAGGTTTTTACGAATAAAGATTGTATTTTGGTGCATTAGTTTGTGAATATTATTTTTGTATGATACAGTGCACGGACATGGAAGACATTAAATACAGTTCTACCTCTGCAATTCATTGAAAGGTCTGATAAAACCTTATGACAAACGTGAAATTGTGAAAATCATTCTGTAGCATAAGTTTTCGAAACCGCAGCCATTACAAATACTAACACTACACACATGACTTTGGGTTGTCCATACATTTGTCTTCATGAGTGAAGTCAGAACACCCTTCCTTGTGTAACTTACAGCAACATCTTGAATCATACGAAAGGGGGAAAAAAATCAAATAACGGAAGTGTAAATCGGAAGACTGCAACAACCCCCCCCCCCCCCGGCGCGTTCTTCAGGCAGCTGATGGTCATTTAAAACGATTTTAAACCTCCGAACTCTCTAGGCCATTTAAATGTTACTAAATTCCATCGCTGCGTACAATACGCGTGTTCACAGTATCATGTTTTCAGATTTGGTAGTATATCAGTAGCAACACTGTACAGAACAAAAAGGACTTACGTGCTTCTACAAGCGAAGGCACATTCAGTTTATTTCTCTTTCACTCCCAATATCGTTTATAACAAGCTGCAATTAATGCATTATGCTAACTTTTGGAAATATTTTAACAGACAGTTATGCGACAGAGAAAGTCTGTTTCGTATTTTGGAGGTCCATGGTTCGAATCTCAGCCCACAGACCGGCCATATTGATATTTTAGTTTGTATTCCTCACTCTCCACATGCAAATCGCGGACTAAAGGTAAAAAAGATAAACCCTGCCCTGTATACGTCATGAAGGCATATAGGGGGAGTAGAGGCATAGCACCAGCCATTCTTAACCTCGGCACTAAATAAGGTGTGTCTTAAATTATAACGGACTGCTAACATCCACGTCTTTTCCAGTTACCTGTCAACTAGTCACTGCCCCATTCAACCCCGTATATTCACGGTTAAATAAATAATATGTAAAATTAAATAACATTTTTAATTCTTAGATTCTCTGATTATCCGAAAGTCGTCCTTGCTTTTAATTAAGCCCTATGCCATTAAGACGTATGGGGAAATGAAGGTAGAGCTCCACGCATTCTTAACGTATGCAGTTGCTGTAGGCGGGTTGTCAGCGGCCTCCCCACATCCGGTGCCGTCGGATAGGCGGTTGGGTGAACCCCAGGGGCGGTGTAGACGTTATGGAGAACATCTCTGGACCCTGCCGGCCATCCAACCCTGATTTGTCTGTCGTCCGCTCACCCTCCTAACAACGCTAGGATCTAACTTTAAAGCGGTTCATCTCGTTGCATTTTCTGCGCCAAGTCAATGATAAGCACCCGTCAGACGACACTTTGTCAAAAACACGATCAGAGCTACATGTTTCGACTCAAATAAGCCACCTTCAGGTTGTACATCATGAATAAAACTGACAACTGACAAATTTTGACAATCTATTAAAGCACACAGTTCACACAGTTTGTCTATATATACAGTCTAACTCGCTTATGATGACATGAAAGGCACTGAATAATTTGTGTCGTTATCAACGAGTGTCGTTATAACCGAGGAGTACAATGTTATGGTTGACAGTGAGGAATTATTTGGTACCACAGAATATCTGACGCTATAGACGAGATGTCGCATACACCGATGTCGTTATAAGCGGGTTCGTGTGTAATTGCATAAAGATTGAGGTGAGTCGGAATTGTAGTTGTGATTGTGTTTTAACAATAAAAATTTGTGGCTTCAATGCTACTGTTTAGTAACCTAACATCACGTGATTTACAGACATTTATAGCCGTCCCACCGATAATTACTTCATCTGCCTATTATCCATCTAACAAGGACACCACGCTGATCACAGTGGTTAAGCATTCTATATCGCCTACCCTATATACACTAGGATCGTGGACTCGAAATCCATTTGGGGGCACGGATATATTAATTTCTCTCATGTTTGTGTTGTCCGGGACGCACGGGGCGCCCTACAAACCGGGAGGTCACGGGTTCGATTCCCGATGGTGTCAGTGGATTTTTTCATTGGCATAATCCTTCCGGCCGCACTATGGCCCTCGGTTCGACTCAGCCTCTAACAGAAATGAGTACCAGGAATATTTCCTGGGGGATAAAGGCGGCCGGTGCTTAGGGCTGACAACCTTACCACCTTCATTTGCCCATTGTCTTGAAATCTGGGAGTCTCAACCTCCTGGAACCCTCAGGGCCTGTCCAGGCCTGTAATGGGACTGCCTTACCTTTACCTTTACCTTCTGTTGTCCTGTGTGAATGGATCCACCCGCTTGTTTACTCTTACCGACAGCCATACAGTTTATACTGTCACAGACAGTCCTTAAATGTTGGATGCCAAAGGGCCTAATGTATTAACTCAAGAACAAAACTCGAAATGTGGTATGGAAGCTGCCCCCCCCCCCCCCCAATAATCTGGCTATGTAATGTTTTTGGACAGAGTACAACAGAAAATGTGGCCAAACGTCAAGATTCTATGACCCGGTTTCTTCAAAACCTGACTTTTCCCTGGTTATCTCACATGTACCCTGAAGATGGAGGCAGCAGAATGCTGCGAAATGTTGGCAACCACAAGACAAAATACACAGTGTCATGACCTAGAAGACTACAATAAAAAATTGCATGACAACCACAAAATAACATGCACATTACCCCAGCAGTCTGTTCCGATTGGATTGAAGCCCCTGTGTTTTGAAGACTGTGTGCGAACGGCCGCCGGAATAGTTCGTGGTAGGGGGAGGAGCCTGCAGTGGTGACACCCTAACGGGCAACCAGAAATAACTGTCTACTTTTAGAACGCACCCCACCGATATAGCTCCTCGTCTGGCATTTCAACTGGTCTTACACGATCGTCAACAACGGAGCCACTGCTATCAGCAGCAGCAGCAGTAGTAACTTCACCGCCAGCCTTCTAGAGTCGTTTAAAACACGCCACTTGGAATATGCATGAAGGCGGGAGGGTAGAATGGGCCAGCGACAGAGTAGTATGGGGCACATATTTTTTTGGCGCTATTGCGGAGGTTGGTCAAAATACTGGGTCAAGACCAAGTCAAAATTGCTAGCAGACCTTTGAAGATGTGCTAAAAGTTTCAGATACCTGGGGACGACACAAAAGAGGTAAAGGTAAAACTACAGACGACCTGAGGGTTCCAGGAGTTTGAGGCTTCCAGAATTTCAAGACAATCGGCACATGAAGGCGATAAGGTTGCCAGCCCTACGCACCGGCCGCCTTTACCCCCCAGGAAATATTCCTGGTACTCATTCCTGTCAGAGGCTGAGTCGACCCAAGGGCCACAGTGCGGCAGGAAGGATTATGTCAATGAAAAATTCCAATGACAGCATCGGGAATCGAACCCACGACCTTGCGGTTTGTAGCGCAGTGCCTCAACCAACTGCGCCACACAAATTACTAAACCCTTTAAATATTTAAAGCCGTATTCTCGCTTGTAAAAAAAAACGCCAGAATTTATCTGCAATTACAGGTGGCTCAGACAAGACTTGTTACCATCTTGCAGAGGCGCCACTGATTCAGGGAATGTTCTTATAATACAGTGTGTCTCTTTTTATCGTGTCCTTTAGCCCGGCGGCTATAACCGGATGTCTCGGCGGATGCAGCCTTTCTATCTGGTAAAGCTGCAGCGCTCGCGGGATCTACAACACAGACACTCCGCATATACCAAACTACACGGCGTCATATCCCACAAGACTTGGAAAAACTTCAGTCTCGTAAGGTATCAGCTGCTTTGTACATTTAAATCCTTCATACTTTGTGCTACAGATGGAAGTTCTTAAGTACGGCGTAGCAAAACCATAACCTCACTGACAATATCGTTAGAACTAACATATTTTGGTCAAAAACGATGCCAGTGCTACGTACAGTGGCCAATTATTTCTAATAACAACATGTGATTAGAAGAATTACACATTACTCTCATGGGAAATATGATGTACACGTGGTATGAGGGTGACTCAAATTAAAACAGCAAAAGTGCGAAAAAATCGCGATACTACTGTCTGCAGCTGTTGGCACAGCAAGTCATCAGCATGGGTTAGTAGCATGTACTGTGTGTGGAGACACTACTGTCTGCAGCTGTTGGCACAGCAAGTCATCAGCATGGGCTTTTAAAATGTTCATCTAACTCACCTACGTATATTGTGGGGTTTAGATGTGTGTTGGGCCGAACTGCATTGTTTAAAATGTCTCATTAACATTAAAAAAAAATCTGTATAAAGACGGGTGACAGGAAAAAGAACAACAGCAAAATAGTAACTCTTGAGCAGTCAGCCTTAGAATTAACAGCTGTGATGTTTAGAGACGGACACCCGCAACATAACATGACAGAAGGACGATAGGGTACCTTGCCGTAAAACATAAATGGTAAATTTATTTCAAACAAAGCTCCCCAAATTTTAAAATAATCTGCTCAAATACAGTTCATCAAGGGCGCACCCAAAAGGGGGGCTTCAGCCCCCTCAAACCCCTCAAAACCGAAATTAAAAAAATCGAGATTTTGTAGATATTACGATATCAAAAATTTTACGTGATTTACCCTTCAGCCAAAATCAGCCACTGAAATCGGTTGATTACTAGTACATTAGAATTTTGAAAAATAAATTAATAAAATTAAAAAAACAAGAAAATAGGACACTGTAATTGAGCCATGGAACATGCAGTTATATTCGTGTGTATATAAATGCAGTTGCAGGCAGCGTTATGTTGTGCTTACAGCATGATTTTTATAACATAATTTTTAAAATCAAACACAAATTATATATAGCCTCAGGGCCAGCGTGCTCTCCCCCCTCCCCCGTAAAAAATTCTGGGTGCGCCTTTAAAAAAGCTAAACATCTACAGAGTGGCGCAAAAGTGACTTCGAGACTCCACATTTAATGTTGCCTCTAGTGTAGAGTAATTTTTGTGCCACCCTGTGTTTGACCAGTATAAATACGTCTACAGGTTTCCATTACACTACCACAAACCAATACACAGACAAAATATCCTGGTACTTACACAATACTGTCATAAAAATATATCGGATTTTGCTTAGCTTCTTCTGAATTCCTCTTACAATCGACGACAGCAACTCTTCGTATGAAGGCCCACACGATGACAATGACAGGCAACAGATGTTTTCACAGCCATTCGACAATCAAAACTTCCCTGAACTCGTTTAAAACGCTTTTCCTCTTTGCCTGTTGCTGTTAACACAATTCCCCATTAACCGAAGACAATAAAATTCTTCTTGTCATAATTTACAATATTCACATTCCCACAACATAACAAACACACACTTATTTAAACAAAAAATCAAAATAAGTCACTTTTGACACCTTCAAACCTCAAGCCAATCCAAAGAAAATATATTTAGTTACCTCACAAAAAACACAGTCCATTTCAGTTACAAAGATCAACCGGGTAACGTTGTTTGCTGATATCATCGCCATGTACGTAAGAATTATACGAAAATGTGAGGCCAAAATAAATATTGTTGCAATTTTAAAAGTACGTGGTACGTATTGTTACCACTTTTCTATCAAAGAGTTAAACAATTAACAGTTCTATTATTGTGTTTAAACGTCAAGAATGTCTTCTTTCCATTGTTAAATATAAAGTTGTTGCGTATAATACCCATGTAAGTTGCTAACTTTTAAAACTTTTGACTGTTAAAACGTCTTACAAAACTCGTACGTCACTAAAACTTTCCTTGTGTCTTAAGTGGCGCACCGACCGCAGCATTTAACCAACCTGCGCGAACACAGCTCCACCGTCAACTGCCTATCCTTCGCAACTCATTGATGAAAAGCAAGGAGGGCAGAGTCAGCTCTGAGAGGGGAAGGAGGGGAAAGGTGGATCATGGCGGCAGTGGTGGAGGCAAACAAGTATCTCACTTCTCCTCTTTCAAACATGTCTGGTTTCGTAGGGAGAAAAAATTACATACCCGGAGTACAAACCCCCTCTCTTCATAAACACTGGTATTAAAATCTCTTTGCCATCCCCACTCCGGATCGCGTGTCATTCATGAAAAGGGAGAAATCTGCACTGATTCATCATTGCTAATTATTACAGTCCCTTACTGAGTAATGACAGTTTACGTAAACCATTTAAATGCCAAGATTAACCTGAATTGTATTTACAGTTTCAGTTCGTACCGCGCAGTAAACACAATCTCCATCTCGGTTATAAAAAGACAGATGATATATAAAGGTAACATTAAGGCGCGTTCGCGTAACCGTTGTTACCGTGGAAAAGCAATAAATATTTCTTATTCTGAGTGTGTGTCTGTCGCCTTAGTTATCCAGCATGCAAAGCGCATGCGCCGTATTATACTGTCGTCTGTAGGCTGTCCGACTCTACAATATTTTTCCACGTTATCTTATAAACGGCACGATTTTCGGAAAAAAGTTATTGAACATAAAATATGTTTTGATTTTCTCTACAACTTTTGTCTGAAATATTTCTCATTCTAAGAAGAACTCAGCGACATATTATCAAAAATGTACACAGGTCTTCATGTAAAGTACCGTTAGTCTTGTTAGGTTTTAATGAAACTTGAATTTCCTCGAAAGACTTCCGAAAAATTTTCAAACATCAAATTTCATGAAAATCGTTCTAGTCAGGGGGGAATTGTTCCATGCGTAAGGATGAACGGAGAAACAGACATTAGGAAGGTAATAGCTGCTTTTCAAAATTTTGCGAAGGCGCCCAAAAACCAGTCAGTTAATGCTGTATAGGGAAATAATCGCTGTTTGTTCTGAGATCCACACAAAACACATAAATACACTGTGTGGGCAGAATGTAGAATTATATGCATAAAGACCCAGTCCGTACCGCGCAGTAAACACACTCCGTCTCGGTTATAAAAACCAGTCAGTTAATGCTGTATAGGGAAATAATCGCTCTTTGTTCTGAGATCCACACAAAACACATAAATACACTGTGTGGGCAGAACATAGGATTTGTGAATGTTAAACGCGGCGGTACACATAGTAACCACTGGACTGTGAGATTTTAATGATTACTATCATTGAATTTGTTACGCCCAGAATCACAAGGGCCTAAATCTTTTCTGCTGCCTGTCAACACTTAAAACCTCACACGTGCTGTGGCGTAGTTAAGCGTCTTGGCGCCCGGGGCGACTAATCAGTATAGCCGCCCCTAAATAAATTACGAACTTTAAAAAAATCACTGGTTCGATAATTTGAAATTTGTTGAGTGCATGAAATCAAATTTTTTCATTTAAAAATATTTATTTTGTCGCCCCTTGGATTCTGCCGCCCGGGGGCAGCCGTACCACAAGCCCCCTTTCCCCCATGTATCGTACATAGATACCACCCTGCAAACGTGCTACCGGTAGTTTTCCGAGTTTATACTTCGTTGTCATACGTACCCTGCACGTACGTACCCTGCACTACGTACCCCGCACATACGTACCCTGCACATACGCTACTAGGCTATGCGCATATCTACACCCCAGACGTTCACTTAACGGCAACACAAAACAATACTTCCAGAGCTGAGGTGCCCACACCGGGGTCAACTCAAAATTCGTCTGGTATTGCCAGCTTAATCACATGGCATAGTGTCGTGAAATTTTTATACTCTTATTTTGTTCAATATGCCTAAAATTTCTGATATATATTGTGGATCTGAATACAGTCGAACCCGGTTATAACGTCATGAAAAGAACTGAATATTTTGTATCGTTATAAACGATGGTATAATGTTATGTTTAACAGTGACGACTCAATTGGTACCACAGAATATCTGACGTTATACGCGAGCTGTCGCACAAACCGACGTCGTTATAACCGGGTTCTACTGTGACTGAATGTACATTCCAGATCAAGCAAGCTTATGGGTCGATAACGGCGTACATGATGAGAAAGGACGATCAACATGGCTGCCGCAACTTGGAGTTACATTATTGATACTTTTTGTCAAGACTGGCACCACGACAACAATTTAACAGGGTTATCAAGCGACTGCGATGATTCCCAACGCACTGGATAGCGGCGGATGGCGTTTTCAGACTGAGGCCTGGTATTTAAACCGTTCACAAAGGTTTGCTCTGTTACTGCTCGCGAGAAACGTAACCTCAAATATTTGTTTTGTTCAATACAATACAGAAGAAGAGTCTACCTGGATGACATGCTTTTAAAGCATAACGGTACCTCTCTACAGGAATTCTGTTTGAGCTGTTTTCTTGTTTACAATTTAAACAAAAAAATCCAATTCCTTTGAAACTCGTTCATGAATCTAGCCCACCATATTGAACACGAAACGTAGTATGGATTCCATTCAGTAAAGGATTTCATATCGAAATCGGAGATGATATATCGATAATGATTTTATCGATGTAGGAGGACGTTTCAGAACATGGCACTGAGGGTAATATTTGGACGTTAAAGCGAAGAAGTGAGAGGAACAGAGAGAAAACTGACAGAAATGAACACTTCACGATTTTAACTCGTCGCCACATATTTTAAGATAATTAAACGTAGGATGTGAATACCGCCGGCGCACATGTAACTGTGAAACAGAAGAAAAATGCATAGAGTGTTGGTGCGGGAACCTGAACGAATGAGATTAATTTGAAAACCTAGGCGTAAATGGGAGGATAATATTAAAAAGGGTTTAGATAAATGCATTAGGAAGAAGTTGGTTGGATTCATCTGGCTCAGAATACGACAAGGTAACGAACCATCTAACTAACTAAATAACTAACTAACTAACTAACTAACTAACTCCATGGAGCAGAGGCCTTCTTCAGAAGCTAACAGTTTCTCAGCTAGTCAAGAAATTCCCCGCATTTTATGGAACCCGGAGGTTCATTACCGCATTCACAACAGCCCGCCACCTGTCCCTATCCTGAGCCAGCTCAATCCAGTCCATGCCCCACCCCACTTCTTCAAGATCCATTTTAATATTATCCTCCCATCTACACCTGGGTCTCCCAAGTGGTCGCCTTCTCTCAGGTCTCCCCACCAAACTCCTGTATGCACCTTTTCCCCCATACGTGCTACATGCCCCGCCCATCTCATTCTTCTCGATTTGATTACCCGAATAATATTTGGTGATGAGTACAGGTCATTAAGTTCCTCGTTATGTAGTCTTCTCCACTCCCCTGTCGCCTCGTCCCTCTTAGGCCCAAATGGCCCCCTCAGCACCCTATTCTCGAACACCCTCAGGGTAATGAACCATCGGGTTCCATAAAATTTCGTGACCAGCCGAGGAAATGTTAGTTTCTCATGAGGGATTGCGTTCCGTGGAGTCAGTCGGGACATTTTGAAAATGCTCAAACCCCGCATCAAAGTAAGCCCCAAATAACGTACGTCGTCGTCACTTCACTCACACATTTCTTGCTGTTACTTACACATTCCTTTCTTTCTAAAAATAAAACGCTTCGACCCTTTCCTTATAACAGACAGTCCCCCAGTCGCAGTACTTTTAAATGTATTTGGATTAAAACTGAGTGTCAACTGGAGGAACTGAAACCATTTGCGAGAACTAAAGGGGCACCCAAGGGTGGTGGGGGGCTGCCGGGCTGCAGTCCCCCAAAACCGGAATTTAAAAAACACACATTTTGTAGATAACATGTCAAACGTTTACGTGATTTCCCCTTCAGCCGAAATCAGCCACTGAACTCGGCTGATGACCAGTACATTAGAATTTTGAAAAATAAATTAATAAAATTAGAAAAGCAAGAAGACAGGACATTGTGATTGAGTCATGGAACATGTAGTTATATTCGTATGTATATATGTGCAGCTGCAAACAGCGTTATGTTTTACTTACAGCATGATTTTTATAACATAATTTTTAAAATCAAGCATAAATTATATATAGCCTCAGGGTCAGCACCCCCCCCCCCCCAGCGAAAAATTCTGGGTGCGCACTTGGGGACGACTAATTACCGATGACAATACTAAAATGGCTTCACAGCGTCAGACGTTCTCACCTGGCTTAGGACAGTTGCAGCGTATGCTCGTGTAAACAGAAATGTGTGCCTTTGGATTGCATAACAGAAATTAATGCTGTGAAGTAGCTGAGGGACTAGAAATTATTTAACAACTGTCTCAGGACTAAGCGCCGTTCCCATACTATTGGCTTATCAACGACAAGAAACACTTAAGGATACGACGAACCGGGACAGAACTACAGGGAAGATGGACACAGCAAGTTGCTCCGAAACGTCTACACTTATTCGGTCCCCTCTTATTATTCTGTGATTCACGCCGGCGCCTCAGCAGCCGCGGTTTTGTTGCGTGAATACCGATGTGACACACAACTCACAGACCTTCATGACTCAGTGCCCACTGTCCTGATAGTCATCACTTTATAATGCGGAAGAGAAACGAGCAAATCCGCTACGTTTCATTCAGGAACGCGTCGGCTGGACGTAGGCGGAGGAATTTAACACGTCACTGCATCGTTTGGCTTCCAGCAGCACTTCCGTAGAGGATTCCAGTCTGGGATGTGACACCGTGTCTTTAAGCGAGCAGTTAGCGACCTTTCGGACGCTGTTCGTTGCTTCATTTTAGGGGTTAAGTACCCCAGCGACAACGGTTCACATCTGAAAACACCGGATCCTTTAGCAAAGCTTCTGTTGGAGCCTCAAATACAGCACTTCCGAACATTTGAGCTCAGAATCTCCATACAAATACAGTACTTCCGAACATTTGAGCTCAGAATCCCCATACAAATACAGCACTTCCGAACATTTGGGTTCAGAATCCCCATACAAATACAGCACTTCCGAACATTTGGGTTCAGAATCTGCATACAAATACAGCACTTCCGAACATTTGGGCTCAGAATCTGCATACAAATACAGCACTTCCGAACATTTGAGCTCAGAATCTGCATACAAATACAGCACTTCCGAACATTTGGGCTCAGAATCTCCACCCAAATGCAGCACTTCCGAACATCTGGGCTCAGAATCTCCACAAGAACACAGGATTTTCGAAACTTGCAGCTTAGAATCGCCATTCAAATACAGCATTTTCAAATAGCGGAGCTCGGAATCTTCAACCAAACAATACAATACATATACCTATGCATTCAATTCGCAGCTCACAGTAAACACAGTCTCCATTATGCAGAGGGTTGGTTTGTTTAGGGAAATAACAGAAATTTGTTGTGAAAATTATGCGAAACACATAGGTGTACTGTCAGGGCAGACTGTAGATTTCTTACCGGCCAAGCAAGCAGTACACGTAGTAATTCCACCGTTTAACCTTTTAAAGCCTAGCGGTAACTTTACGTACCACCAGGTTTAACATTAAAAAATTCTACGTGGTGCCCACATTGCGTTTATGTGTTTTGTACGGATCTCAGAACAAACAGCAACTTTTGCCTTATAAAACATCAAGAGACTGGTTTTTATAACCGAAGTGGAGAGTGTTTACAGCGCGGTAAGCACTGAGTCCTTATATAAAACAGATAAGCTCCGTCTTTAAAGGGTTAAAGGATTAAAAGGTAATTTTAGCGCGCTTATGTTGCCTGTCTGTGTTTCTGCCGTCGTAAGGTGAAAGCAAGCCTTGACAGAGCGAATACTAAGATCTGAATGGCAAAAAGCTAACCAAGGATTCCTATCTCTTAGCTAGCAGATCCGGCTTATGGCTGACCTCAGGCTTCATCTTCATATGTTAAGTTGACGTGGAGGGGCGCAGCGGTAGGTGGGGCAAAGGAAGTCTGTAGCCCCACTACAAACTCGTGTTTTGTTTTTACAATGCAACAAAATGCTCCAAAGAATGCGGAATTGAATGTATTTTGGTAATTCCGAACGGGAATATCAGATGGTTCTGGGTTCGTCTGCACTGTCACGAGAATGACACAGTTCAAGCCTGGATATTTGGATACAGAAGCGGAAATGGGGTCGGGCATACCGAGGCGTCCTTTCCGGGCACACATTTTGGAATAATCTACTTCTGGGAAGCCGATGTTCACTCAGCTAGTCAAGAAATTACCCGTCGTCAAATTGAATCTGATAGTTCATTACCGTGTTAACAAAAGCATATTTCGTAAGAGGTTTAGTCTTATGGTGTGCTGTTAGCAACCCCCCAGTGTAAAAGTTGGTCGGACCACCACTTTTCGAGTGTCCGCAACATACAAAAAGGAAATTTGTTTGAAGGTTCCCAGACTTCGCCTGTTCGTCCTTCTGGTAACAGCAACATGTACTTGAAGGTGAGTATGGAGCATTGGTGGAATGACACTGGCAGGGAAAACTGAACTACTGGGAGAAAAACATTATACAGCGTTGGTGGTAGATGAATGAATGAGTATGGAGCATTGGTGGAATGATACTGACAGGGGAAACTGTAGTACTGGGAGAAAAACATTATACAGCGTCCGTGGTAGATGAATGAATGAGTATGGAGCATTGGTGGAATGGTACTGACAGGGGTAAAACCGAAGTACTGGGAGAAAAACATTATACAGCGTCGGTGGTAGATGAATGAATGAGTATGGAGCACTGGTGGAATGATATTGACAGGGGAAACTGAACTACTGGGAGAAAAACATTATACAGCGTCGGTGGTAGATGAATGAATGAGTATGGAGCATTGGTGGAATGATACTGACAGGGGAAACTGAAGTACTGGGAGAAAAACATTATACAGCGTCGGTGGTAGATGAATGAATGAGTATGGAGCATTGGTGGAATGATAGTGACAGGGGAAACTGAACTACTGGGAGAAAAACATTATACAGCGTCGGTGGTAGATGAATGAATGAGTATGGAACAATGGTGGAATGATACTGACAGGGGAAACTGAAGTACTGGGAGAAAAACATTATACAGCGTCGGTGGTAGATGAGTGAATGAGTATGGAGCATTGGTGGAATGATACTGACAGGGGAAACTGAAGTAGTGGGAAAGAAACCTGTCACAGCGGCACCCTGTCAACCACAGACGTCACATGAACTGACCTGGGATCGAACCCAGTCCTGCGCGGTAAGAGACCACCGACTGAGCGCCTGAGACGTGGGATGGATGACGAATAAGCAAGAAGATAAAGAAGAAGCAGGGGGTGTAGTGAAAAACAGTACATTTATTATTGCAGGGGGGTACAGTGTATCGCTGTAACTGCGACCAGACAATGCCCGCTGTTCCGTTTGACAAACGTTGGCTTCAGGCAAAAGTAAAGTGCTGGGGTATAAAGAAGGTAAAGCGACTTGAAGAGCAATGTTGGACTATGCGGCAGAGGAGAGTAGTAGTTACATGTCCTTAGAAAAATTAAAACTTCCTCTGTACACACCATGAAGGCATACAGGGGCAGCAGAGGTACACCTCCACCCATTCTTAACCTCGGCACTAGATGGAGGTGAGTGGGCAACTTTACCGCCGGGAAAGAACGCCGGTACAAATTGAATAGGAAGCTGGGTGGCGCCCAGATCCAGGCTGGAATAATGAAAAACCACTTGACTTAACCGGGATTCAAACCCCAGATCGTCCTAGTCACTATACCGACTGAGCTACCCCGGCTTCTCTATAAATCCCAAAACTCGTCCTAACCAACGACCATTTCCCTAAACAGTTTGTCTTTATGATAGAGACCATCTACTTTCTCTTAGAGGTACAAATGAATATTTGTATATTATTCAGGTGAAGCATCCCTCTGCCATGGTGCAACAGCCCCTACTGGGGCCAGGGCCCCCTCATTATCGAGGCTCCACGATCACACTCAGACACACCACACTCGGTAGGACTCCTCTGGACGAGGGATCGGCCCGTCGCAGAGACCTCTACCTGACAACACACAACACTCACAAGAGAGAGACATCCATGTCCAAGCCGGGTTTCGAACACGCAATCCCTGCAACCGTGCGGCCGCAAGTCGTACGCCTTACACAGCGCGGCCACCGCG
The DNA here is from genome assembly GCA_013340265.1 of Coptotermes formosanus. Lineage (NCBI taxonomy): Eukaryota > Metazoa > Arthropoda > Insecta > Blattodea > Rhinotermitidae > Coptotermes > Coptotermes formosanus. The sequence continues at coordinate 448,083 of BLKM01000799.1, read as the reverse complement.
ATCGGCGCTAGTACACAATACGTCTCCACATCTACTGCAAATTCCACCGGGTTGCCATGGGTCTACACCGCGTGGGGCACGCGGTTTAACTGGCTGTCCAAAATGTGGTAACCTTTCTATACTGAAACACTCCATTGCTCCCCCTTTTAAAATCTTTATCATCTGAGAATATCCTCTCCCCGCTTCACTCGACATATAACATGTGTGGTTGAAACAGCTTCATTTTATTAACTATCTAAAGCCCAGTGGTTACTGTATGTACCGCCAAGTTTAACACTCAACAATTCTACGTTCTGCCCACACAGTGTATTTATGTGTTTTGTGTGGATCTCAGAACAAACAGCGATTATTTCCCTATACAGCATTAACTGACTGGTTTTTAGAACCGAGACGGAGTGTGTTTACTGCGCGGTACGGACTGAATCTTTATGCATTACAATTCTACGTTCTGCCCACACAGTGTATTTATATGTTTTGTGTGGATGTCAGAACAAACAGCGATTATTTCTCCATACAGCATTAACTGACTGGTTTTTATAACCGAGACGGAGTGTTTACTGCGCGGTACGGACTGAATCTTTATGCATACAATTCTACGTTCTGCCCACACAGTGTATTTACATGTTTTGTGTGGATGTCAGAACAAACAGCGATTATTTCTCCATACAGCATTAACTGACTGGTTTTTATAACAGAGACGGAGTGTTTACTGCGCGGTACGGACTGAATCTTTATGCATACAATTCTACGTTCTGCCCACACAGTGTATTTATATGTTTTGCGTGGATCTCAGAACAAACAGCGATTATTTCCCTATACAGCATTAACTGACTGGTTTTTATAACCGAGACGGAGTGTGTTTACTGCGCGGTACGGACCGAATCTTTATGCATACAATTCTACGTTCTGCCCACACAGTGTATTTATATGTTTTGTGTGGATCTCAGAACAAACATCAATTATTTCCCTATACAGCATTAACTGACTGGTTTTTATAACCGAGACGGAGTGTGTTTACTGCGCGGTACGGACTGAATCTTTATGCATACAATTCTACGTTCTGCCCACACAGTGTATTTATATGTTTTGTGTGGATGTCAGAACAAACAGCGATTATTTCTCCATACAGCATTAACTGACTGGTTTTTATAACCGAGACGGAGTGTTTACTGCGCGGTACGGACTGAATCTTTATGCATACAATTCTACGTTCTGCCCACACAGTGTATTTATATGTTTTGTGTGGATCTCAGAACAAACAGCGATTATTTCCCTATACAGCATTAACTGACTGGTTTTTATAACCGAGACGGAGTGTGTTTACTGCGCGGTACGGACTGGGTCTTTATGCATACAATTCTACGTTCTGCCCACACAGTGTATTTATGTGTTTTGTGTGGATCTCAGAACAAACAGCGATTGTTTCCCTATACAGCATTAACTGAATGGTTTTTATAACCGAGACGGAGTGTGTTTGCTGCGCGGTACGGGCTGGATTCTTAAATATAATTCAAATTAATTTTAGTGTTTAAAAGCATCGAATAAGCTGAAGACAAGGTTTCAAACACCCCCTCACAATCTGGACTGCTAGATGATCATGTTGCCCACGAATGAGATGATTCAGTGGTGGTGTCCTTGAACGCCGATTCTTGCTCCTTCTAAAGGCGGAAGCGTGAAACATTACCTTGTAAATTAGGCTGCCCGTCGCACAACTACACTCCGCAACTGATCACAAGCTTGATTCCAGACACTTGGCTCTCATCTGTAGCTTACTTATCTATCCAAAAACAGTGGTAACTATATGTACCAGCTGGTCTAACACTGGCTACGGACATTGCCACCATGTAATTTTGGTCCTCAAACGATCCACGGGGGGGGGGGGGACACTGGAAAAACATGTATCTTCGTCGAAGTAATATTTTTATACAATGTGGAACAACATGGTGGCACAGCGAAATTCTGTAACTTACAGTTTGCTGATGGTTAAGCAGTGACGCACGGCAGCCAGGCGCGTCAAATTATTTAGGGACACAATCACTAACATACACAGGGAAAGATAACTGACGCATTTTTTGTAATATTCGTGCTAAAGCATAGAAGATTAGAGGGTTTATTTCTGATCCTAATGAACCGATTTCAACGAAACTTGACACTGGCATTCATACATTAATTTTTACTCACATCGACCTCAATCTCATACAGTTCTTACCTCTCCCCAGTCGGTGGGTTCAGTAATCCGACGTCGTGGCGTCCAGACCGGCTCTGGGGCCCACACAGCCGGCGGGGGGGGGGGGAGTCGGGGTTGAAGCTGACCACTCACCTCCCTCTGTCACTGAGGTTAAGAATGAGTGGAGCTACGCCTTTACTTCCACGCCGTCACAGGGTGCACGTGGATAACCGTACATTCCTATTGTACTACGCAAGTTGTATCAAGTGGTAACGTTTTGACTTGTATTCGGGAGGTGCCGGGTTCGAATTTGGGCTGGAACACCGACTGTCCTGAGGTTTTGCATGCTTTTGTCCAGTCGCTACACTCCAATGTCGAGTTACTACCTGAAGTTACAGAAAGAGCGCTCTCTTCCACATGCTTTCCGATTCACGATTCATTAATCATCCTGTAATTCATCGCTGTGTACTGGCAATTACAAACAGCGTCGATATATTAGCAACAGACATCTCCTGTGCACTTTCAGCCGAGGTTAATAGACACTGCGGGCCGGTAGCCGTGGCAGGGGCGGCTCTCCCAAACGGGACCTCTGTAGAGCGGTGCGTGGGATCTGGTATCGGACGACAAGGTCACTGTGTCCCCCGGTGCGCCCCCCCCCCCCGCCCTCCCGTAACTTAAACGGAATGGTGACATCCTCCTTTATTCCCATGTGGGTCAGTGTTCCAGTACATGTCAAGTGGTTACCCTCGTACCGGACTACACGGCGTCACATCCCAGACGCCGCAATGTTTGTGGCAATGGTTGTGACAACCTCAAATGTACTGTCGCGGTATTCGTGTGGCAAGACGGAAGACAACGACGAAATCTCTGTCAAACAGCTATGAGGTTCGAAATTGATACCTGCAGAGTATGACAACACTGCATTAATGTGCTTGGGATGATCCTTTGTAACTGGTACAGCTACATGTTAGCCGCTAAACCGTCCAAAGCCCAGCGGTTACTACATGTACCGCCAGGTTTAACATTCACAAATTCTACGTTCTGCTCACACAGTGTATTTATGTGTTTTGTGTGGATCTCAGAACAAACAGCGATTATTTCCCTATACAGCATTAACTGGCTGGTTTTTATAACCGAGACGGA
>BLKM01000799.1:280494-440391 GCA_013340265.1 Coptotermes formosanus | reverse complement strand
CCACATATTTGTTTGGTTCTCTAAACGTTTGTTCGGTCTGCAGTTTTCGAACACACAGATTGCAAACTCATTTACTGCAGTTTTATAATCATGTAAATTCCATGTTTACATTAATTTACCGCAGTTACAAACTTGTTACAAAAACGTGATTAAAATGGAAAACAAATCTTGTACAATAATGTGGGTGGTTTAAAATGGGAAGCAACTCTTGCACAATAATGTGGGTATTAAAATAATATTATATTCAGATGATTAAATAATAGCAGCAAACCGTGAAGATAATTACAAATTGAAACATACCAAACAAAAATAATTCCGTGTAAGTATGACATATTTCCACACCAAACATCAAAGTAATGGGGAAAGTACATAATAAATATTCAGAGACTAAGTACGAGAAGAAATGTTACTTGGCGTATAAGCATCGAACAAATATTTGTTCTTGTTTAGCAAGGAAACTCGATCTGCGAAGTCAGTAAATTTACAAAGATACAACTAAAAATTTACTGAGGGCTGTTGACTGTGTGCTGTGTAGTGGAGGCGTGAAATCTGCTGTCCCGGCCTGCACTGCAGTGCAGGCCGGGACGGCAGAGAGTTCACGCCTCCAAAAACAACGCAGTACACATTCAACAGCACATTCTCACTCAACTGTAACGTGCAACCTTAGTGTAACGATAACAAAAAAGTTCTCCCTGAAGATGACCCAGCAGGGTCGAAACATGTAGGAGTGTGTTACGATTGATGATAAAACTCTCTTTGTGCATTTGTTGGTGATTAGTGTTTTTGTACACACAACACCTTCATTTGGTCTGCAATCTAAATCGATCACTAATGTGTAGAACTAACATGCTGCAGCCATCTTACTGTTTCCCACATGTCACAGACACAAAATGTCTGCCTTCATTATGCATTTGCTCTGAACATCAGTTAAGGACCATTTTAGTCTGCAAATACGAACCCAACATAACAGAGACAGTTTGTTGCAGAAGCATACAAATTCTATTCTTTGAAAACAGAACAGCATAGAATAGACCAGCAGTCACTTATGTTGCACAGATCCTTTACTGTACAAGGATGCAGAACATGTCACAGTGTAAATAAAATATAATGCAGTGCAAACATGCAATGCCTGCATTATTGTCATCTTGTTTATGGTCATCTCGTAAGAAAATCATGTCAAACGGATAAAAAATACAGCAAGGTATTTGTGTCACAAAATATGTACACCAGTTATGAGACTTCAGTTGAACAAATTTCTTCTGCTGAGTTGCCACAGCGAGCTACAAGATAACCTGTCAACACTGGCTTCAATAGTTCTACATCATGGCTGTTATTTGCTTCCTACAAACTGTACGTACCTTTCTGGTAACTAGTGAGGTTAGCGTATGGTACCACATTGACGTCTGCCATTTTTTTATATGTATCAATTTTCTGAAATTATTCCATGTCAGCTACAACAAAAGTCAGTAATGAGAATACTTATTCACTGGCAAGCATAATTACATGCCTCTTCTTCTTCTTCTCCTCCTCCTCCTTCTTCTTCCTCCTCCTCCTCCTTCTTCTTCCTCCTCCTCCTCCTTCTTCTTCCTCCTCCTCCTCCTCCTTCTTCTTCTTCTTCCTCCTCCTCCTCCTCTGTGGCTCCACTACTCATGAAGGATAAGCACCTCCCTAGTTGCTCTCCCCCACCCATCCCTGTCCTGTGCTACTTGTCTCCAGCTAACAAGTGCCACCTTCTTATTTCATTTTCTTCATCATCCTTCCATCTAACCTTGTATCTCGCCTTACGTCATCTTTGGTGTAAGTTGGCTTGGTGTATTTTCTTGGTGTTTCTTGCATCACCCACCCATCATAGATGTCCGAAAAGAAATTACATTATGTTTCTGAAATAATTCCTTTTAAAACAAGACACTTTTTTCATTGCCCCTGCCATCAATCTAATAAAGTTCTTTTGGATGGTGGGAACTGTTTTGCTGTCTGTTGCCTTTCCCCAAAAGATAGATCCGTAAGACATAATGGAATGGAAATATGCAAAGTAAACTAATTTTAAAGTACAATTAGTGGTGTGACTGCCCTCATGGCAAAAGCTGCTGAACTAAGTTTGGTGATAATATATTCAGTGTCCCCTCACCCCCCAGTTTAAGTTATAAGTTATCAGGCCAAGAAATCCAGTTGCAGTGACTCCTTTGACTTAGTACTGCAGACCACATTTCAATTAATACATGTTTTATTGTTTGTAGTATATTTCACGAAATTTGTTCCGTCAAAATCAAATATAACTTCATTTTAAACCAGCCGTTCAATTTGGAAGTTGCATCACTAATGCAATTTTGAAAACAGTTCCTTTCATGGTGATATCTAATGACATAAGTATCATCAGCACAGTAGGTATGTAATGATGCTAATAAAACTTACTTCCAGTTCTACAATAATACGAATATCTAGAAGTGCTTACAGGAACTCTTCTACATATCAAAGTTACTGTTTTCCCACACATCCTACCGTGTACCGCCTTATTTTAAGGTACATGGTGAACAGTTCACACCATAAAACTCCCCATTAACCCTCTAAAGACGAACCTATCTGTTTTATATAAGGACTCAGTGCGTACTGCGCTGTAAACACTCTCCACTTCGGTTATAAAAACCAGTCTCTTAATGTTTTATAAGGCAAAAGTTGCTATTTGTTCTGAGATCCGTACAAAACACATAAACGCAATGTGGGCACCACGTAGAATTTCTTAATGTTAAACCTGGTATTATGTAAAGTTACCGCTAGGCTTTAAAAGGTTAAGAAATATTTTCCATATATCACACTTGGATTTCCTCTGCATGTCGTGGCCTGTTCATATCTGCAGTAACATACAGGACAACTCACTTAATTCGTCATTTTGTAAGTGAGCCCAGATATTTCCCCATGATTTTCTTTTTTATGTCTACTGTTTTACGAATCCTGTACTGCATATTTTGTTCTTGTCATCACATCTGCCTTCACAGTACAAATGAGTGTCATAAAATAAGGTGACACACACTCCGATGCCGAGACCCTTGTCCAACGATGCATATATCAAGCAAGAGTAGCAGATGATACACGCCACACTTCCACATAGCATCAAAATTTAAGAGAAGAAATCAAGTCTTGTGTCTGTAGCTGGAAGGTGACACATTTATTTCACGTCAGAGTCTGCTGCAAATCACTTGCCAGCCAAGTGCTTCTGAATGTGTATCACTGGGCATGAGACTGTTAAAGAATGGACGGTGGTCACACATCAGTGGTAACTATTGGGCCCAGAGATTCCCATCTCTGGGGAGGACTTAATGAGCACCTGGTTGGCTAGCAACTTGCAAAAGATGCAGACATGACACTGATTTTTTCTGTGCTGGGATACAAGGCTTCGTGCCACGGCAGGAAAAATGCACAAATGTTGATGGTGACCATGTGGGCGTCTGGTGTGTACCATGTGCTACACACGTGCCATGTGTACATCAAAGTTCGAAATAAAACTTCTGGACATTACAATGTTTGGAACACTATTTCTTTAACCCCCTTTTACTGTACTAAAGTTCCAATTTCTTGTTTTTTTAGCGTTCATGTATCATGTCAATTCAATGGCCAACATCATCAAATTATTGACACAAATAACTTATTGCCAAAATAATTCAATCCTACACACTGTTGCCCAAAATTGTTTTAACAGAATTAGGAAACATGTAGGCTACATCCATCTGCCACACCACAGACTGCAGCACCATACACACAGTTAATGTAAGTCCAGTCCCAAAGAATTTTATGGGAGACTGCACCAAATGACAGCAGCCACTTACTTGGTAGGTGACTTTTGACACATGACATCACCTACTGCTGATCCTTGAACATGACTGCACAGATATACTTCAAACCACATAACGACAGACGGGAGACAGCACGACCTTATGGTTATGAATGGCTGCAGTATGTCCTGCAAACTGACAAAGTACACGGCTCACACTAATCAGGGTATGTATTTACAGTGGGACAAGTACTGTGACCATCCAACTGAACACCCCTTTCACCCCTCCCTTCGTATTTCTGCAAATGCCCAAGGCCCTAGCATTTACCAGAATATTTCTAATAATGCCAAAGGTGCTAGTCTCTACCAGAAATGCCCAGGATACTAGACTTCCCCCAAAAATTTTATGCTAATGCCCAGGATGCTAGCTCTTACCGGAATATTTCTGTTAATGTCCAGGATGCTAGTCCTTAACAGAATATTTCTGCAAATGCCCAGGATACTAGCCTTTCCCTGAAAAAATTTATGCTAATGCCCAGGATGCTACCTTTTACCGGAATATTTCTGTAAATGCCCAGGATACCAGCCTTTCCCTGAAAAAAAATTTATGGTAATGCCCAGAATGTTAGCCTCTACCAGCATACTTCTGCAAATGCCCAGGATACTAGCCTTTCCCTGAAAAAATTTATGCTAATGCCCAGGAAGCTAGCTTTTACCAGAATATTTCTGATAATGCCAACGGTGCTAGTCTCTACCAGAAATGACCAGGATACTAGCCTTTCCCTGAAAAAATTTATGCTAATGTCCAGGATGCTCTGTACACACGTGTATTTTCTCTTATCATTTACATCGTGTATATTTAGGCCCACATGTATAACAATACATGTAGAAAAATTATTTTAGGGGTTTCTTCATTGGAAAATAGGACGGGAAACGCTGATCAACAAGTTGCTCTTACCAAAAGGACAAACGGGCCAAGCTTGGCAGCCTTCTAAAAAGCAATGCTGCCTCGGAACTCCTCTCTGAAGGACCAATAAGCGAAGAATGACGTCCAGCGTGCACAGGCCTGCGAGGCTGTAATTCATTGACGTGGCTGATTCAGTGCGCCCACTCAAGGTTGCACGCTGCCGTTCGTTCATTCAAAAAATCGAACCCAAGGCGGCGCAGTTTCGTCTTCATCATGGGCATGGAATGCCGCAATTTGACCAACTAGCGGGGCTCAAGGTTGGATGATGCAGCCTTACGTAACGGCCCGAGATCATGCACCAACTGAGTCATCGGCAGTTCGATGATTTCACGCAGAAAAATGATTCAGTTTCCAAGAAACAAAACTCAGCGGTTCAGAAGCATGCGTGAGATCACTGGTGACTGTTCCCCGGGGGGGGGGGGGGGCGGAGCAAAGGATTATGAGGAAGAAACACGAAGGTTAGCAGATTCGAGTCTTCTGGGATGTGACGCTTTGTCACTCGGTCAGTATTTCCCACCCAGTCCGTGTCACTACCGTCCCTGCACACCCCCTCCGTCTTTCCACCCACCCAACCGTAACTTCTGGGACGGCTATACTTGGACTGCTCGACCCTGAACATGAAGGCACCACGATCCACTGAAACGTCCGGAAATACACAACGGCACGGCGTCACATCCCAAAAGGCTTGATCCAACAATGTCTTAGCTCAGTCAGTATAGCGACTAGGCTACAGGATCGATGACCAACGAATCTGATTTCGATTCCCCAGAAGCGCACGGCATTCTTCTCTTCTCCAAAGCGCCCAGACCCGCTCTACTGCACCCCCCCTCCCAGTCAATTAGCACAAGGGGAAAACCAGCCAGGGCGTGAATCTGACCACTCTAATCTAATGCTGACGTTAAGAATAAGTAGAGCCATACCTCAGCACCCCCCCCCCCCCCTTACCCACTTCTTCACAGCTCCAATTTCACCTTCATCCTTTTCTTTTGTAGTTGCTTTGCCCATCTTCCTCTTCATGTCTTTTCTATCGTTTTCATTACCTGAGTCCTCATCCATCGTCCTTCTAACACATCCACAGACATCGGCACACGAACCTTGTAACGCTGACAGTAACCAATCCAATTAACACCTCCGAACGCGATGGCGGTTGCTTGGCGTCACACATAATGACAGATAAGGAATGCAGCCCAACTCAGCGGTCACATTTCAAAGCACGGACTATTACAGGTGTAAACACCAGCTTAGGCTCCTGGGTTCCTAATTACCTTCTGGGGATCACACAGCTGTAATTCTGTCGGTCGCTTAAAGCCCAGTGGTAACTATACGCACCACGTAATGTAACATTTGAGAACTCTACCTTCCGATATATAGGATATTCCTCTCCTCCTTGACTCTGTGTAATACTTCTCCATTTCTCACACGATCGGTCCAACTGATCTTCTCCATCTTTCTGCAGCACCACATTTCAAAACTTTCCAGGTATTTCCGATCTACTTTCCGAAATGTCCAAGTTTCAGCGCCATACAAAGCTATGCGATATAGAGGTTTGTAGAGCAGAAATACCTGGGAAATTTTGATATGTGGTGCTGGAGAAGGATGGAGGCGATCAGTTGGACCGATCGTGTGAGAAATGAAGAAGTGTTACACAGAGTCAAGGAGGAGAGGAATATCCTACATACAGTAAAAAGACGGAAGGCTAACTGGATTTGTCACATCTTGCGTAGGAACTGCCTTATAAAACACGTTATTGAAGGGAAGTTAGAGGGAAGGATAGGAGTGACAGGAAGACGAAGAGGAAGACGTCAGCAGCTACTGAATGACCTTAAGGAAAAGACAGGGTACTCGAAATTGATAGAGGAAGCACTGCATGACACTGTGTGGAGAACGCGCTTTGGAGGAGGCTGTGGACCTGTCGTAAGACAGACTGCAGGATGAATGAATGAATGAATGAATGAATGAATGAATGAATGAATGAAGGTTACCTTCACACAACTGTGTATTGATGTATCAATCATACAGGAATTGACGTTATTTTATATGAATGACTTAATTAATGGCCCCCGGCTATGTTTCCAGTGTTTTCGGCGGGCACCCCTCGTTAACTGCTGTACGCGATAGAAAACTACGCTCTGTATAGTCACCTGGCTTGAACACTGTCACACACTATACACGAATTAAGAGCAACGTAAGGCGAATATGCGGACAGAACATAAAATAAGACACGTAACATACCAGACTTTTTTTTTTACGATGTAAAAGAAAGACGCCTTGTGAGGACACCACGTCTGTCCATCCGTGCGTGACCCAGAGGAAGCGACCAAACGGTTCGTCGGATTTTCATGAAATTTAGTATAGTTCTTTACACAAGTCTGTCACAACAAGCATAATTTTCGTGAAAAGCCGTTAAGTTGACAGCAATTTATAGAGGTAATACCCACATTCTATAAACGATTTGGGTTAAATACGGTACACGAGATCCCCAGAACTTCAAGGGTACTCCAAGGTTCATTACCGTGTTCACAAAAGCCCGCCACTTGATCCTATTATACTCCAATTCCACCCAACATTTTACCTTAAGATCCGTTTTAACATCAACCATCTTCACCTGGGTCTTTATAGTGGTTTCTTTCCATCACATTTCCCCACCAAAACCTTGTATGACTTTTCCTTCTCCCCACATACGTGCCACATTCCCCGCCCATCTACTTTCCCCTGATCTGATCATCCCAACACTTTCGCGTGTGGCGTACAAAATAATGAAGACCCGCTGCTGTCTTTCTGAAAGGGGGACGAAGCTTTAACATTTTATTTTGGTGTATTTTAGGCTTCAAAGGGATTCCGTTCTAGACGGTTCCACACTTCCTCATTGCTGCTGCAGGGACGGAGCACTGAAGGCAGGCACACAGACAGACAAACACGTCTAACACGTGTACCAAAATGTGCCGTTTGAGGTTATATATAGCTGCTTGTGGATGTAAATAGCTCCCGGGGCGGGTCAGCACCCAGACACAAAGACGGAGAGAGCGGGCGGACAGACGTGCACACCTGGAGGGAATATGGGTTAGCAGGTAAGCAAACATCAGCACGTACAGGGAGCCACCCCCCCGAGGGACGTGATCATGAAGTGCGGTAACAGGCCTGGATAAGGTTGCCTTCCTTGTCTATAACTAACTAACTAACTAACTAACTAACTAACTAACTAACTAACTAACTAACTAACTAACTAACTTCCTTTCCTTGTCTATAACTAACTAACTAACTAACTTCCTTTCCTTGTCTATAACTATCTAACTAACTAACTAACTAACTAACTAACTAACTAACTAACTAACTAACTAACTAACTAACTAACTAACGGGATAAGGTAGCTTTCCCTGTGTAACTAAATTTCACAGAGCAGCCAACAGTTCCTCAGCCAGTCAGCAATTTTATGAAACCGTAATAATAATAATAATAATTATTATTATTATTATTATTATTATTATTATTATTACCGCATGTAAACAACCGGCACCTACCGAGTACATAAAGAGACATGACGGAGTAGCAAAAGTTATACACCAGAAACTGGCAGAAGCAGCCGAACTAACTAAAGACAAATGCCCATACTGTAGGTACAAACCAGCAAACGTGCTGGAGAATGACAACTTCAAACCGTACTGGAATCGCAGCATTATTACGGACAGAACAGTACCTTCCGACCGGCCTGACATAACTCTCACGAACAAGAAAACAAAAAATACCTTTCTAATAGACATAGCTATTCCAAATACACACAATCTCGCCAAAACAATAACCGAAAAACAAAAGAAATACCAAGAACTGGCGAACGAAATGCGTGATATGTGGAAGCAGGACGCAGTACAAACGGTCCCAATAGTAATTTCAGCTACGGGAATAATTCCAAAGTCACTGTCACAAAGTTTAAAGAGACTTAACCTGCACCCAAACACATATATACAGATGCAAACAGTGGTAATTCTTGGCACATGTTCAATTGTAAGAAATTTCCTAAATTACACATAAGACCAGCGAGCCTAATCCTGTTGATGATACATCCCAGGATAGGTGAATATTTCCCAGCTAAAGCTGAGAAGTGAGAAATTCGGATGATGATAATGATGATGATGATGATGATGATGATAATAATAACAACAACAATAGTTGCTTATCCCACAGGTCAGGTTCAGTTAGTACTCTATCGTTTTAAAATAAACACAGCTTATGTACAGAATGATATCTACAAAACAACCAACTCGTACACACGTACTAACATCCAATATTCATGTTTGTTACATACACCCCAACACGTTGCAGTGCTTAAAGCATCATGTTCAGGGGGCACTGTGTTTAAAAGCACTAATCAAACAGTTTTAGAAACACTTTTAAAAAACTTAAAATCGCACAGCGCAGTTTTGAAATTGTCCACTAAAACATTATCACCCCAACAAACACGTTTTACACTTGTTAACTTGCTGACAATTATTGTACGTTGATGAGTAATTCGTGGAAGCTTGAAGGTTGCGTAACACGAGCATCAATGTAAGTACGTACACAGCATGGACAATGCCAAATACAACTTATGTATGTGCGGTTACGAACACGAAATGAAAGACGTTCCATACAGGAGGGAATACGGACCAAAAGAAAATGCGCCTCAAATTTGATGAACGTATACTTAGAAATAAATAAGAAAGCAAGATATGAAAAGCAACCAACGTGACGCACAAGGCAGGTACAGAAACGCATAGCGTAAAATTTCTCTCGCGGTCGACGCATAGCGGTCGATCTCTTTCTTTAAGTACGTACAACAAAAATATAAGCCTTAGGACACAACTGTGTTGGAGAACGTTCCGTCTAATTTATTTTACAGCTGCGCGGACCTGCCACTTACATGGCCTGACGACTGCGCGGCACATTAACACGCATAATTAGAATATTTACAATGAAAATGGAACAGCTCCAGCTGCGCGGCAAGAGTTCGGTGAGCGCGGGAGCATTTCAGTTACTGCGCGCACCCGCGCAGCTTAGAGGGAACATTGGTCTTGAACATAAAACGTGTGTTCAAATCATATTCTCAATTTACGTTCTAAATCTATATATATATATATATATTTTTTATCTTAGTACTCTGAACCCCGAAATGTGTGCACAAATGCATGTCAAGTGTTCAAGTAAGGTGTCAAGTTATTTTTGTTCGATTTTAAATAAAACTGGAATGTGCAGACAAAATCTTAGAGAAAACTCCCCAATATAATAACTAACTAACTAACTAACTAACTAACTAACTAACTAACTAACTAACTAACTAACTAACTAACTCCATGGAGCAGAGACCTTCTTGAGAAGCTAACAGTTTCTCAGCTAGTCAAGAAATTCCCCGCATTTTATGGAACCCGGAGGTTCATTACCGCATTCACAACAGCCCGCCACTGTCCCTATCCTGAGCCAGCTCAATCCAGTCCATGCCCCCTCACCCCACTTCCTGAAAATCCATTTTAATATTATCCTCCCATCTACGCCTGGGTCTCCCAAGTGGGCGCCTTCCCTCAGGTCTCCCCACCAAAATTCTGTATGCACCTTTCTTTTCCCCATACGTGCTACATGCCCCGCCCATCTCATTCTCAATTTGATCACCCGAATAATATTGGGTGACGAGTACAGGTCAGTAAGTTCCTCGCTATGTAGTCTTCTCCACTCCCCTGTCGCCTCGTCCCTCTTAGGCCCAAATATCCTCCTCAGCACCCTATTCTCGAACACCCTCAGTCCTCGTTCCTCCCTCAGTGTGAGAGACCAAGTTTCACACCCATACAAAACAACAGGTAAAATTATAGTTCTGTATACCCCAATCTTTGTGTTTTTGGATAGCAACCTGGAAGACAAAAGTCCCTATATAACACAAACGAAAAATGTTTTTCACGTGATCTGACGTCATAACATGAGGAACTACAGACATGGCGAATTTAACTGGCGCTTTTTTGCAAATTCGTTGAGAAAACGCAAAACAAAAGTGTTTTCGCATTACGCAAACGATTTCTTTGATATCTGATCTGTACAGTGCGGATACGATCATGGGGTTAAAAAAAGAATTGACTGCCATTACACGTGTCCCGTCTTACAGCTTTTAAGTACACACCCCTTACACAAATTTCTCTTCAGCAAAGTTAACTAGTTCACGCAGACACTGTGCAATGGCTGAGCGACTTACGAGTTCATTCCAATGTCATGGGATTGAAACCTGGTAAGAAAAGTACGTCACGTGTCTAAAAAAAATGCCAACAAAAATAAGAAAATAAAATTAATATTACCACCCATATGATCAACAGAATCTGCCGGATATGAGGTCCTCACACCGGCACTCATGAAAATTCCAATATTCTGGGACATGACGCCGTGCAGCTATGTAAATAGTTACAAACTTTTCGGAGTTAACGTAGGCACCCTGCAATTTACCGTCTGACACAACACTAATCATTAGAATTCACACTCAGCTACATGTTTCGGCTATGTTAAGCCATCGTCATGCTGTGTACAACTATATAAAAACACAATACAACCTACATCTACACGCGTTATACACTTTTTACATACAGCCGAACCCGGTTATAACAACATCGGTTTATACGGCACATCTTCTATAGCGTCAATTACAGCCGAACACGGTTATAGCGTCACGAAAGGGATCAGATATTTTGTGTCGTTATAAACGAGTGTTTTTATAACCAAGTATAACGTTATGGTTAACAGTGAGGAATTAATTGGTACCACAGAATATCTGACGCTATAGGCGAGGTGTCGTATAAACCGATGTCGTTATAACCGGGTTCCACTGTAATTCCTCCCTCTTAACCATAACATTAGACTCCTCGGTTATAACAACACTCGTTTATAACGACACAAAATATTCAGTCTCTTTCATGACGTTATAAACGAGTTCGACTGTAGTTACACACAGAGCAAGATGGCTTAAATAGCCGAAACATGTAGATGATTGCGGATTAGTAGACAGTGTTGTGTTGGGCGGTCAATTATTGATGCCTGTATATGAACACAATAGGATGAAAAATATTAACCCTTTAAAGACGAAGCGTACCTGTTTTATATAAGGACTCAGTGCGTACCGCGCTGTAAACACTCTCCACTTCGGTTATAAAAACCAGTCTCTTAATGTTTTATAAGGCAAAAGTTGCTGTTTGTTCTGAGATCCGTACAAAACACATAAACGCAATGTGGGCACCACGTAGAATTTTTTAACGTTAAACCTGGTCGTATGTAAAGTTACCGCTAGGCTTTAAAAGGTTAAATGAAGCCTATTTTGAAGGTGAAGGCCGCAAGGTCTTCCGAAAAGTCGGAAACTGTTTATCGGCCCGCATCGCGTCACATCCCACAACACCTGAATCTTCAGTAAGAGAAGCTTCTTCTGTGGTTGTAAAGAGAACTAACTATAGTATGGTTTTATACCGTGAAATTAGAACCGAAGAAAAAGTCTTGCACCATTATGACAGACTTATTGAAACGATCCATGAAGGAGAAGAAGAAGAAGACGTAGAGGGTCAGGGCGTCTCTAGCCCAGTCCGACGTCCAGGACCATCATGATGACGAAACCCCAGATGGCCCCCCACGTCGCAAATTTCCCATTTCCACTGAAACACAAAATACAAATTCAAATACAGGTATCTTACAGTGAAGTTCAAGAAACAGGTCCACACATGCGTTACGATGTAAAACGAATTGAAACGTTTCAGTTGATATTTTGGTCCTGATGGCTTATTTAGGGACGCTTTCAGCTTCTAAAGAGACCACTTGAAAGACTTAGACGTAGGTGGAAGGATAATATTAAAATTGATCTTCAAGAAATGGGACAGGAAGGGATTGCTGTGGGTCAGGATAGGGACAGGTGGCGGGCTCATGTGAATGCGGTAATGAACCTTCGGGTTCCATAAAATGTGGGGAATTTCTTGACTAGCTGAGGAACTGTCAGCTTCGCGGAAAGGACTATGCTCCATGGAGTTAGTTCGAGATCTAATACTACGGCGCTTCGAATGATTGGATGATTGACGCATACAAAACTGGGAAGGACGGAGAAGGACGCGACAATGGTCTAATTCTGACTGAGGAAAACCCTCAGGAACATGAAGGACTCAGAAGTATAAGGTCATTATTTTATAGAACAACTGTCGGTTGCCGCTTCCTGTCGGCCCTTTTATCGTATTAACGTATCCCCCTCACCCGACCTTCCACATGCGCGGTGGAGTGCCGAATGACAGTTGCCACATAAAATAATGACCCTAATAAAATCCTCAGTCGGGCCACGATTTGAACCCAGCACCGCCCGAGAAGGGTGTTAAAACTCGACCGCGATGTTGAAGCATAAATCGACATTCCTTCGATATATCGAACGTAAAATGTTGTGCGTCATAACACGTGATCAGTAAGTGCGCGATTTGTCCACTTGGTATGAGCTGTCCTGATTCTAGTGATTCTACGCAGCTGTTTTCAAAAGCCACCAAGTTCCAACTAACGTAAACTCTTTTCACCTGTTTACTTCTATACACTGTCCCAACATTCACATAATGCGAAGAACTTATCGAAACAAAAGAACAAGCGTAATTTTCGTGAAAATCGGTTAAGTGAGTCATACTTTACTTAATGGCGTAAATTAACCCTTTAAAGACGAAGCGTATCTGTTTTATATAAGGACTCAGTGCGTACCGCGCTGTAAACACTCTCCACTTCGGTTATAGAAACCAGTCTCTTAATGTTTTATAAGGCAAAAGTTGCTGTTTGTTCTGAGATCCGTACAAAACACATAAACGCAATGTGGGCACCACGTAGAATTTTTTAATGTTAAACCTGGTGATACGTAAAGTTACCGCTAGGCTTTAAAAGGTTAATTTATAACCGCACTTCACATATGAAAAGAGAGGTGCATAAAGGATTTTGGTGGGGAGACCTGAGCGAAGGCGACCACTTGGAAGACCCAGGCGTAGATGGGAAGATAATATTAAAATGGATCTTCAAGACGTGGGATATGGACTGGATTGAGCTGGCTCAGGATAGGGACAGGTGACGGGCTCTTGTGAATGCGGTAATGAACCTCCGGGTTCCATAAAATGCGGGGAATTTCTTGACTAGCTGAGAAACTGATAGCTTCTCAAGAACGCCTCTGTTCCATGGAGTTAGTTAGTTACTTCATATATTTCTTGATCGATTTTAGTTACATTCAGCACAGAATATCTCCACGTGACGCCGTTGATAGTCGGAGAGTTTCACGAAAATCCACTCAGAGGCGCAAATAAAATTTTACCCTATTTTATATACTTCTCATGCGATTTTTTCGGGGAGTAAAAAATCGGCATGAGATTTGTACACAAAAATGTACTGATTTCCTATATGTTTGGTAAACACTGGCGAATTAAAAACCACACTCTACTTATACGCATAACCACATATCTGCCTGTATCTCCCACGTTGATTCTCCGATCTCCGTCAAATTCGGCAAAGGAGATCTGCACATAATGCTGTCGGACATGTAAGAGCTTCGTGAAAATTGGCGCAACGAAGGCTGTAATTTTCTTATGGGTGTAAATTAAATTACATTTACTTGTGCACCGTGACACTGTGCGACATTTTGAACCTAAAGAAATCCTTGGTAAAGTCTTGTGAACTACGTCACTAAGTAAGGCATTTGTAATCTTGTTATGCGTTATTTAGGGGAATTCAAAGGGCTAAGTGTGGTAATATGATAACAAAAGCACGTACAATGACGACAGACAAGCGTCCCTGACAAATTGTGACGCTTCCGTTCCTGCAGATTGCAGGCCAATGTCTTGGAGCAAAGTACGACACAGTATCTAAGACATGGGAAGAGACTAGCTCCTTGACATGCTGTGACCCCGCAGGGTCTGATAAAACCGGCAATTAAAGTATTTTAGACCTTAAGGGTCAAATCTAATAGACTTCAGTCTACATGCCGAATACACCATTCGTTTCGGATTGTGTATTAAATAATTTTTCTGGCTCTTTTACCCTGAAATTGGAGGTAAAAATTTAATCCGAAATGTTGTTACGTACGTACCAGCCTACACGGTGTCACGTAATGCAAGATCCTAACCTCAGTACGTTGCGGTTAGTTTTTTTTAAGTAATCAATATAGTCCAAATTCGATTAACCTTTCAAAGCCTAGCGGTAACTTTACATACGACCAGGTTTAACATTAAAAAATTCTACGTGGTGCCCACATTGCGCTTATGTGTTTTGTACGGATCTCAGAACAAACAGCAACTTTTGCCTTATAAAACATTAAGAGACTGGTTTTTATAACCGAAGTGGAGAGTGTTTACAGCGCGGTACGCACTGAATCCTTATATAAAACAGATACGCTTCGTCTTTAAAGGGTTAATTTGTAACGTGAACGCCTCCAACACATCACACGCCGCACCAGGTTGCTGTGTAACAATTCTGGGCGCTACGCACATTTACTACGCGGAAGAATTTCCATCAGTTCTTCTACATATGAAAGAAACCAAATATTGTTAAGTAATTGTTTTACGCAACAGCTGGTGTACTCCCTGATGATGGACCAGTAAGGGCCGAAACATGTAGGAGTGTAGTGTTTTAAATATATTATTGTAAATGTAACGATGATTGTGCGCGACTGTTGGTTGATAGCAAAACATCGAGTTACAACGCACGGAATGGGAAATATAAAGACGATATTTTGTCTTCTGCAGTTTCAAAATACAGTAACGCTTCGCCAACCGCGGTTTTGTTAACCGCAGATTTGAAGCATCTATAGTTTTCCATTTGTATTCAGTTCTGCCAACTGCGGATTTCAACTATCTGCCATTTCCCATCAGTACCCAACCTTGCCAACTGCGGATTTCAAGTATCTGCCATTTCCCATCAGTATCCAATCTTGCCAACTGCAGAGTTCACATATCCACAGCTTTCCATTTGTATCCAGTTCTGCTAACCGCGATGTTTGATTTCGCGCGTCGGCACTTCCTAAAAAACACGACTGTGACTTCAATATCCCGACTTTCGTGTTTATTTGAGGTCGGAGTTTCAGTGGTGTATCAATTTCCGATGATATATTGGCTTTATCAGTGGCATTCTATTTTTCAAAACTGCACCCCTCGGTTTGACAGGACTTCAGTATTCCAGAAGGAAGCGACATTGATATTTATTGTCATGTTGTGTGTGTCTCCTTAGAAGGAAAACTGTTGCAGATTAGATAAACAAGGAGAAAGTAAAAAGGGAACAAACAAGCAGAAAGGAAAGAGACACAAAGGCAATTAAAGGTGACCAATTCCGACCAAGAAAACCGTCAAAAATATTGGGATCGACTTTGAATGTCAGACGAGTATTTGGTTCGAAGCACCTACGAAATACCGGTCATGAAACATAAAACATCACACAGAGCATTAACAGCATAGAACATAATTTTTTAATAAAATACAAAAGCCTTTGGAAGCACATAATAAATTTCATGATTAAAGGAGACTGGCATTCAAAAACCATGAAAGCAAATAGCCTCAAACTTTACCTTATCCATTTCCGCGCATATGATCAATATAACAAAACAACAAAGCCGACCCAACTTATGCACAACATTGTCTATTTATTTATCTTTTATTTATATTTTCCCTAACATGTTTCGGCACGTAACTGTGGCATTATAAAGTGGGCCACATAAAAATTACATAAGATGTGCATGAATGTGATTACAAAATATTAAAATTCGTTAAAAATTTGCTAAAATGTTAAAATCTTCTACACAATTTTTGTTGCACATTCCTGTAGTTATTTTGCTGCCACGGTGCTGTTTTTTTGGCCTGGCGTCCCTAGTTCACGTGATTCCAAGGTTAGTGTTTTGTGGGACTCCCAGGTATCAGGTCGAGTGTATCTGGTGGGGGTGTACTGCATCACGCCAGTTGAGTGACTTTTGTAGAAGATTTTAATATCTTAAAAGTTTTAATACTTTACAGTCACATTCATGCACATCTTATATAATTTTGACGTGGCCCCCTTGATAATGGCATAGTTACTTGCCGAAACATGTCGGGGAGCAGATAAAAAAAAGATAAATACACAGACAATATTGTGCACAAGTTGGGTCGGTTTTTTTTTTTTGTGTGTGTGCCAAATATCCTCAATTCAACAGACAGTTTGACTGAACTGACAGTGATCTACAGAATGGCTGGAGAATGAGGGGAGGGCCGACTCGCCGGCCCCGTGTTCTCATCACGATTCGTCGGAAATATTCACGAAAGGTCATAACAATGGTTTCAAAATGGGGAAACCACAAAAGGTCGAAATCCCAAATATCGAGTTTCACGAAAATCGAAACGTTACTGTAAAAGCAAAGAAAAAAATCCACATGGACGTACTCAGGCAGTTGTCACAGTCGTGTTCTCACGGGTGTGCAGCAACGCAGTGTTCAAAGTAGCGTGTCCTACATTTGCGTTTGTTTCTATAAATAGATTTCGTGGCGATACTGCGAGAAATACTGTCGCTTGTACGTCAGTAGCACTGGCTGTCAATCTCAAAGTCTAATGTCATTCATAAAACGTGTCTGCGTATGTACAAACAGATAAGGTAGCGCTGTGTCGTCATTCCGCATAGCGAGCGCAGCCTTCCAGTTATGTACAAATACAGACATTTAACGTCCTTGACTATTTCTTAGCGTAATCACATGATAGTTTTGTGTCATTATATCAACTGGGCATAATGCAACAGGGCATCGCTATTACGTTGCTCTTTCTTTACGGCGTGTTTGTGAAATTGCTAAAAGCTACTGTTAGCTTCGTCATGTCTGTCCGTCGGTCTTTCCGCACGGAACAACTCGGTTCCCGGTGGACGGATTTTCATGAAATTTGATATTTGAGTATTTTTCCAAACTCTGCCGAAAAATTAATTGTCATTAAGACCTGTGAAGAATAACGGGTACTTTACATGAAGACCTATGTACATGTATGATACTGCCTCGCTCAGTTCTTCTTACAGTGAGAAACGTTCACACAAAATTTGTATTAACTAACTAACTAACTAACTAACTAACTAACTAACTAACTAACTAACTAACTAACTAACTAACTAACTAACTAACTCCATGGAGCAGAGGCCTTCTTGAGAAGCTAACACTTTCTCAGGTAGTCAAGAAATTCCCCGCTTTTTATGGAACCCGGAGATTCATTACCGCATTCACAAGAGCCCGCCACCTGTCCCTATCCTAAGCCAGCTCAATCCAGTCCATGCCCCCCCCCCCCCAGAAAATCAAAACATATTTTATGTCCAATAATTTTTTTTTTCAGGAAAATCGTGCCATTTGTGGGATAATGTGGAAAACTATGGTAGAGGCTGACAAGCCATAGATGGCAATACAATACGGCGTAGATAAAATGAGGTTCGCATCTGTTAACGAACACCTTGTATCACATACCTTCAATCTCATGTGGCAGCGATGTTTCACAACTTACATACCTTTATAGTAGTTTACCTTCATGATGGCCGAAACATGTAGCTAATGTAAACTGTTTTTTAATTAATAAAGTTGTTTCAGTTGACTGAAAAAAAAATTTTTTGGTATCATATTAGAAAACACAACTCTATGCCACACTCCACGATCAGCCAAGATATCTGGTGGCCCGGTTCACACTCCGAATACAAGCCCTGTAAACCCAACACCTAACTGTTCACTGTGCATTCCCCTTCAACATAGGCCTCCTGACACAACGGGCAACAAAAACAAAAAGCACAGTTTTCAGATTATAAGTAGGCCGTTTCTTGCGTCATTGCAGCCAACCTTGACGAACTATACTTAAATAACTGTGCGGGAAACAAATGATGAAAGTCATAAATAAAACACAGCATGATAATGCTAACCATAATTTTGAGAGCAATCTTGAACTTTTACGACGCAGTGGTAACTATATATACCGCTTACTGTAACGCTGGTAGCGCAATAATATTTAAATCTATATGCACAGCAGCTTATTAGAAACAGTTTCAGCTTACGTCAGGTATGCCAACGTGATAATGACGCTGTAACGGTATCACATTAGCATCATCCCACCACTGCTTGTTACAGCTACCCCACTTACTACCGTGGCCGCGGTGGCGCAGTTGGTTGAGGCACTGCGCTACAAACCGGCAGGTCGCGGGTTCGATTCCCGATGGTGTCAGTGGTCGCACTATGGCCCTGGGGTCGATTCAGCTTCTAACAGAAATGAGTACAAGGAATATTTCCTGGAGGTTAAAGGTGACCGGTGACAACCTACCACCTTCATGTGCCGACTGTCTAGAAATCTGGAAGCCTCAACCTCCTGGAACCCTGTGGGCCTGTAATGGGAATAATTTACCTTTACCTTTACCCTTACCCACCCACTACCGACATAAATCTATATACAGACTGCGTGGTTAACAAACCACAAAAATGCCTACCTTACATAAATACCCGTGATGTGATTGAGTCACAGCCAGGTTGTCATTACATCAATTGTTATCGACTTGCGTGTTCCCTGTGAGGTACGCGCTCTTGGCGAATAAACAGTTTTGTAGGTGCGGTCGCGAAAAGCGCCTATGAGTTTCGTCATGTCCGTCTGTCCGTACGTACAGTACCAGCGTGACTCCCACTGGATGGATTTCCGTGAAACTTGACACTGCAGGAAAGGGAGGGGGGAGTCTGTCGGTAAATTCTTCGTAACAGAGGTATTTTTTTTGGTGCAAATTCTGTA
This sequence comes from Coptotermes formosanus, assembly GCA_013340265.1. NCBI lineage: Eukaryota > Metazoa > Arthropoda > Insecta > Blattodea > Rhinotermitidae > Coptotermes > Coptotermes formosanus. The sequence goes on along the minus strand of BLKM01000799.1, from coordinate 420,920 downwards.
CACTCGTGATTTCGAAATGCCCCCTCAGTGACTGTAATGTACAAAATCACAGTGAAACTAACACAATGTAACCGAGTGTGACGTCTGTAACTGTAACGATTTACCGTTGAAATTTTAACGGGTTCTGTGCCACTTTAAACACTGAATCACCCTCCTACACCGAGTGCCCACAAAGTTCTATTCATATATCATGTAATAAATTTTTACAATAGGAATAGAATTTTATGGACACCCGGTATAACTTCATTGCGTTACACTGGCGAATCCAGGAGAATGCATAACATTACGTAACAAGACCACCTGTCTTATCGCGTTGGTTCTCACGCGGTGGGACTTATTCTGAGAAACATTATCGAATGAGGAAACTAGACTTCATTTTTTACTACTGCTTGTTATGTTGTTGACAGTCCCGTGCAAGTGGCACTGGAGCAAAATGAACGATACAGTTCCTGTATTTCCACGTGGCCTTTATGTTGCGTAATGCGGGGAAGAACACAAAAAACAGCGTTTTGTCACCCTCAACGGTATCTCTTCCACCTTTCCGATGGCATATTTACCCGGGTGAAGGAGCTTGCGTCTACCAGTAAACTGGACAGCTTTGCTAGATGCTGGTACGACCCAAGACGGGCAGGATCTGAGTGAGGCACCGGACAAAGACACCCTTGCCCTCCAGGATGGGGATTGGTCGTAGGGCTCATAACCTCCCCTCGTAACAACTGAAATATCTCAAAAGCCCAGCATCGGGGAGGCCATGGTCCGAAAACGGGTCGAAACGAGTTACAAGATGGTAAAGGTAAAGCAGTCCCATTACAGACCTGGACAGGCCCTGAGAGTCCCAGGGCGTTGAGGCTCCCCGATTTCCAGATAATCGGCACATTAACCTTTTAAAGCCTAGCGGTAACTTTACGTACCACCAGGCTTAACTTTAGTCAATTCTTCATGGTGCTCACATTGCGTTTATGTGTTTTGTACTTATCTGGGAACAATCTGCAACTTTTACGTGACATGTCATCATATGATCGGTTTTTTAAACTGAGGTGGAGAGTGTTTACTGCGCGGTACGCATTGAGTCTTTATATTAGAATACGTTTCGTCTTTAAAGGGTTAAGGTGGTAAGGTTGTCAGCCCTACGCACCGGCCGCCTTTACCCCACAGGAAATATTCCTGGTACTCATTCCTGTTAGACGCTGAGTCGACCCCAGGGCCACAGTGCGGCCGACAGGATTATGCCACTAGTTACAAGAACGTACAGAGGGTAAAGTAGACACCAGAGCAGGAGCTGTAGTAACAGCATAGTTACGGATATGCTGCTAAACATTAACAGTCTATACAGGGTGTACTGTATAATCGGAGATTAATGGTCGACAGCATCACGAGCATTACCTTCCCATACTTCTCACTACATCGCACGTAGCTGTCACACATAAACACCCCCTAGAATGGACTCGACCAAATTCCCTGCGCAATCATCACCCTGCGGCCACCACAAAATAACGGAACTGTACAGGAGAGATACCTATAGATTTTATCACACAACGATTCTGAAATAAGCAGTGTTTTGTAAAGTAGCCCTTAATACGGGAAGAACTGAGGGTCTTTCTTCAGATGCTTCAATCAGTATTAATGTTATACAGACGGTACGGTCCTTCTGCATGTAGACTGATGTGACAACCGCAGGTTTTTGGACACGGATTTCTAAACAACACATTGAAGAATAGCTCACGCGATAAAACAAGCTTTTAATTCAAATTCACTACACTGATGCCACTGAAAGAAGTCACACGGATGGCGAGGAGAGCAGTCGACGTCTCCGCCTCTCTGCCTACTGTTGTATTCTGCTCCAGTTCCCTATGGCCTATGCCAACAATCCCAAAGCGCTTGCTACTAGCAAAGAACATCAGTATCAACACCCCGTGAACAGGACGGACAGACGACCGGAGGGAGGGGAGGCAACATACACTGGAGGGGGAAGGGTGACAGGTCGAGGCAGACGTGGAGAGGGCTCGAGCTACACGACTTCCTTCCTGGGCTTAAGTATAAATGTTGTTGTGCACATTAGGGTTCCGAAGGATTGGAACTTGTGGATGTTAGTGCCGTACGTTTCCTTGTCGGTGTGCTCATGTAATTTCAGAATTCACGTTACAGAGATTTAGCTACAACAACATTAATAATTATTAATAATATATTATATTGTAATAACAATAATAATAATAATATTATTATTATTATTATTATACCCGTGATAACTGGAGCCACCGGAATGGTAACAAAAGGTTTAAGGAAAAATTGGGTAGCCACACCGGGAAAACATTCAATAGATTGGCTACAGAAGGCAGCTGCACTTGGAACGTCACACGTAATGCGGGAAGTGCTGCAGTCTGAAACTGAACCCTGAGCGGTGGGGTCACCGTTGGTACAAGGGGAGACGTACCGGCGAGAAAAGGGGTGTGACGAGAGACAACGCATAATAATAATCTAATAATAATAATAATAATAATAATAATAACAACAACAACAAAGGTTCACCGTATAACCTGCCATGAAGGCGGAAAGGGGAGTAGAGGTATAGCTCTACTCTTTCTTTAACGTCGGCACTAGGTACGCGTCGGCGGTCAACGCCACGCCCCGGCCGCTTTACCCCCCGGAAAGAGACCCAGGACCCATTTTACAAGAGGCTGAGTGGGCCCCGAGGCCGGTCTGGACGGGTGCGCAAAATCTCACCCCCACCTGGATTTGATCCCCGGACCGTCCGGCCCGTAGCGAGTCGCTATACCGACTGAGCTATCCTGACCCACAATAATAATTCGCGTAGTCGCCATATTGTTGCTTTAATCTTGCCTTCGAACATTACGCAACTCAGTGGTTGTTCCGCCTAACATACTCTTCCCAGTGCGTCTTACACTTAACTCTTCGCCCGTCGGTTCTAGACGCTTGACGCCTTCCATACATATGGCCTCCAGCCTTTCCCAATAATCTCAAATGTATTACCGATATTTTGGAAAAGCTACGCGTAGATTGGAGGATAATATTAAAATGAAACACGCGAGACGCGAGGATACGAACCGGATGCATTTGGTTCCGGATAAGGACCAGCGTTGACGTCTTCGAGTTCCATAACATTCGGTAAAATCTTCAGAGTAGCTTAGCTACTGCCAGCTTCTCAAGAGGGCCTCTAATACTTAAAAGTTAGTATGTGAAAACTGATACCGTCTTTTTCATAGCGGTAGTGCGTTCTACACGTACAGATGTCAACTCAACATTAACTAGCAACTATTAACCTTTTAAAGCCTAGCGGTAACTTTACATACGACCAGGTTTAACATTAAAAAATTCTACGTGGTGCCCACATTGCGTTTATGTGTTTTGTACGGATCTCAGAACAAACAGCAACTTTTGCCTTATAAAACATTAAGAGACTGGTTTTTATAACCGAAGTGGAGAGTGTTTACAGCGCGGTACGCGCTGAGTCCTTATATAAAACAGATACGCTTCGTCTTTAAAGGGTTAATATAACAAACGACACACACAGTTCTGGACCGAGCTTTGCGGCCCCTGATGGGCTGATACACAGGAAGGAACACACGCCTTATCACTGCTGCGAGAACGAGTGCGCATGGCGCGGTACACCGTTCGAAAACACCTGCTGAAAGAGCTGGAGTGAAAAGACAACCATCTCACAGCAGCGGTAACTGGAGACGAAATGTCTTTTGTACTGCTAGCAGCACGAACTACCAGAAACAGTAGTGCAGCCGTTTTTGAAATTTCTTCCGGAGTCGCAAAGCTTAGTCCCTTCTTCTAACTATTCTTTTTTTTTTTAAAAAAAAAGCAGCGGCAACTATACGTACCACTTACTCTAACATTCACAAATTCTACATTCTGCCCACACAGTGTATTTATGTGTTTTGTGTGGATCTCAGAACAAACAGCGATTATTTCCATAAACAGTCTTAAATAATTCGTCTTTGTAATGGGGGGGGGGGGGTAATTATGTGGGACGTTTGTGTCTTATTTTATAAATTCTGTTTCCAAACGTTTAAGGACAGTTTATTTCATTACTGTAACGGGGTTTACAGACAGACCTCACAAGACTAAATGAAATTCTATTCTAAGAACTGCCAAAATAAACACCCTATGCGTGCTACAAAGCCTTACATCAATCCAAATATTACTCAAGTCTATCTTACGTTTTTAGCGCAGTTAGTATAGACAAAGCATTAAGATATTCTTTTGGTACGTGTCGACGTGTACAACCAGTACCTATTTTACCGTGAAGATGGAAGCAGCAGATTGCGTCCTAACATTAACCCTTTAAAGACGAAGCGTATCTGTTTTATATAAGGACTCAGTGCGTACCGCGCTGTAAACACCCTCCACTTCGGTTATAAAAACCAGTCTCTTAATGTTTTATAAGGCAAAAGTTGCTGTTTGTTCTGAGATCCGTACAAAACACATAAACGCAATGTGGGCACCACTCAGAATTTCTTAATGTTAAACCTGGTGGTACGTAAAGTTACCGCTAGGCTTTAAAAGGTTAATAACCTACAGAGATCCAAAATGGCTGGAAGTACCAAAAGACCCCAGGTATTCATAAATATTACTGTGTATTTTTAAAACAGGTATCACTAAATTTGTTCATCCCTGCAAAAGTACGAAAACAAGTGATGGATCACCTGTCGACATAATGTGCTGCAGCTGTGTGCAACAAAACGCAAGGTGCGTGACACGTGGCAACACGTGGTGACACACAGAACACTCGCGCTTAGGCGCCCTCAGCATAGCAACAAGTGGCAGGCTGCTGTGAATACGACAGGACAACATTTTGGTTCCATAAAGCACGGGGAAACTAAACAGCCTGTGCTCCACCGGAGACAGAGGTGAGCACGGCAGCATATGTATTTAAAACGCGCCATAAACTAAATTTCAAGGGTCACATTAAAATGATTTTCACCTATCATCGTTAACACTTCAAACAAAAATTAAACCAAATGGCATTTAAATAGTCAGTCCGTACCGTGCAGTAAACACACTCCGTCTCGGTTATAAAAACCAGTCAGTTAACCCTTTAAAGACGAAGCGTATCTGCTTTATATAAGGACTCAGTGCGTACCGCGCTGTAAACACTCTCCACTTCGGTTATAAAAACCAATCTCTTAATGTTTTATAAGGCAAAAGTTGCTGTTTGTTCTGAGATCCGTACAAAACACATAAACGCAATGTGGGCACCACGTAGAATTTTTTAATGTTAAACCTGGTAGTACGTAAAGTTACCGCTAGGCTTTAAAAGGTTAATGCTGTATAAGGAAGTAATCGCTGTTTGTTCTGAGATCCACACAAAACACATAAACACACTGTGTGGGCAGAACGTAGAATTATATGCATAAAGACCCAGCCCGTACCGTGCGGTAAACACTCCGTCTCTGTTACAAAAACAAGTCAGTTAATGCTGTATAGGGAAATAATCGCTGTTTGTTCTGAGATCCACACAAAACACATAAACACACTGTGTGGGCAGAACGTAGAATTATATGCATAAAGATCCAGTCCGTACCGCGCAGTAAACACACCGTCTCGGTTACAAAAACAAGTCAGTTAATGCTGTATAGGGAAATAATCGCTGTTTGTTCTGAGATCCACACAAAGCACATAAACACACTGTGTGGGCAGAACGCAGAATTTGTGAGTGTTAAACCTGGTAGTATACAAAATAATCACTGGGCTGTAAAAGGTTAAGGAAAATACTTCGCGCAGCCGCCATATTGTTACCTCCAATTTTCAGAGTTATAACATTATAACCTAAATGTAAGCTTCTCCATTTTGGCTACTTTATTAAAGCACGTAGTCATAAAGACATATGGGATGTGGTGGAATAGTTCCACGCATTCTTAACCTAAGACCAAATGAAGTGACTGTGTAGCTTCACGCTCCAATCGCTTTTCCTCTCGTACGTACGGGACAGGTAGCAGGGTGGGTTCCCAGAGCCCGCCAAAGGTTGGGTACACGAAAAAGTATTTTCACACGTATCGCAATCGAACCCCGATCCCTCGGTTACCCAGCCCGTAGCCCATTTAAAACGACTGAGCCATTGGGACCCGAGTTATCAAGAACCCGCCCTACTGCAGCACACCCCCCCTGCTTGAATTTACTTCCTCTATTGCATAACCCACAACAGACCACTTCCCATCACTTCGCTCTGTGAATTTCCCAGCACTTTAAATGTCCTCACATTTTACGTAAACCAGAAGGACGACCGGGCAATGCGTGGGAGCTATCATAACCTACGTTTTGTCCTCTGCTTGTCCCACGTTTCGAATGGGTTACAAACAGATTGTGCCAGTGTCCTTACCAGGTGTTGGCTTCAGGTATGATGTCATCCACCACGACGTAGACCATAGCGCCAGCCGCGAAGGACAGGGCGTACGGCAGGACGGGCTGTGCCAGGGTGACAGCTGCTGCGCCGAGAACACCGAACATGGGTTCCACCATGCCGCTCAGCTGTCCGTAGCTGGAACACCAGGAAAGCCGACTTAGAGACGCTCAGTTCAAAACCCTGTCCCGCCTGACAGGGCAAAGGTAGTTCGTCGCGCACGCCATGAAGGCACATGCGAGCTCCACTCATTCTTAACCTAAGCACTACATGCAGACGGTCATCTTCTGGCCACAGCCGCTTTAACCCCAGGGAAACAGTCCCCGCTACTAACTGTATACGCTGCTGGGTGGGCACCAGAACTGCTCTGCACTTTAAAAGCCAAGAAAGGTAGAGTTCACCCTATAAACTTCCATGAAGGCACGCGGCGATAGTAGAGATATAGCTCTGCTCTTTCTTTAACCTCGACGCTAGATGGGTGTGGGTGCTTATCGCCATGGCCCCGGTCGCTTTACCCCACGGAAAGAGACCCAGCGGCTGGGTGGGCCACAGGGCCGGTCTTGACAGGTACAGAAAATCTCGTCCCCACCGGGATAGGATCCCCGGACCGTCCAGCCCGTAGCGAGTCGCTACACCCACTGAGCTATCCCGGCCCACGATAAATGACCTAAGTAATGGAAAATTACCTGAGGAACAGAAGAGGGCGAGACGGGCGGGGCACGTGGTGAAGAGGGGTGCACACGTGGTTCTGGTGGGGAAAACTGAAGGAAAGGTTTAGTGTAGATGTGAGTATAATATTAAAATGGACCCTAGAGAACTAGTTTGGGAGGCTGCTGTGAATACGGTAATGAACCTTTGGGTTCCATAAAACGCGGAAAATTTCTTAACTAGCTGAGCAACTGTTAGCTTCTCAGGAAGGACTTTTTGTCATAGGCTACCAGAACGTTTAAGAAAACGTACTTATTGACAGAATGTCCTTGAAAGCGTGGGCAAGAGGGGGAGGGTACGTAATCTGACACCACAACCGCAAAACGCATTTTGGTACATGCAGCTTTGCGGCTAGTCTATCTAGCCCCTGCCCCTTCCGTTTAAATGGCTGTATCTCCACACCACATCCTTCCTGTTACAACACAACGCCGTAATGCAACAACGGCTCAAGTCACAAAAGTCTTCAATTGAAACTTTCCTTCTCCATTAGGCAGACGAACGGTTTTTGCACTTTTCAGCAAAATAATTTTTTTTTAAATGGCGCAACAGCCCCTAGTGGGCCAGGGCCCCCTCATTATCGAGGCTTCACGATCACACTCAGTTACACACACCACACTCGGCAGGACTTCTCTGGACGAGTGATCAGCCCGATGCAGAGACCTCTACCTGATAACACACAACACTCACGACAGACATCCATGCTTACGGCGGGATTCGAACCCGCAATCCCAGCAAGCGAGTGGCCGCAGACCGACGTCTTAGACCGCGCGGCCACTGGGACTTCAGCAAAATTATACTTTCCTAGACCCACATTATCACACGAAACACATGCAAGTTGCACCATGGCTAAACACGGCTTTGTATGGCCTGAGTTTGAGCCCGGGTCAGGCCCTGTGGTATTTGTGGTGGACAAAAATGACACTGGGACAAGTTTCTCGCCGGGCACTCCTCTGTCAGTATAATTTCATTAACGCTCCATAATCATTCGTCCATCACCGACGCTATGTAAAGTTAGCAGTCTACTGCGTTGTTAAGTGACATACATAAATTCTTATGTGACCAAAATGCAGTTTCTGGATGTTACATCAGGTGGTGAATATAGTTACCACAACAAAGTAAGAAAGAGTTACACTTTTTTTTTATTATTTTGCTAATTTTGTTAGTCTGTACGTTTAACTAACCGCTGGGTGTAGGGGTATAACTCCACTCATTCTTAACCTCGAAGCTAGGTGGAGGTCGGTGTTCAGCCCCGGCAGCTTTAACCACTGTACGCCCTCCATGGATATGAGACTAGGTTGCCCCAGCAGGTCTGAAGTGAAGCTAAGGGGGAAAAAAGGTGCAGCGCTACGCATGGCTTCAGTGGAGAAAAGACAAATCACTGTGCCCGCAAAGACTAGAATTCCGGGCTTTCGGCCTGGAGCCAGAAGCAGGTAAGAGGACTTAATTAATACGCCATTTGTGACCGAGTTGGGGCACGCGGTGGCACAGTTGGTTGAGGCACTGCGCTACAAGCCGGAAGGTCGCGGGTTCGATTCCCGATGGTGTCATTGGAGTATTTCATTGACATAATCCTTCCGGCCGCACTGTGGCCCTGGGATCGACTCAGCCTCTACCAAAAATGAGTACCAGGAATATTTCCTGGGGGGTAACGGCGGCCGGTGAGTACGGCTGACAACCTTACCACCTTTATGTGTCTAGAAATTCTGAGAAGCCTCAACCTCCTGGAATCCTCAGGGCCCGTCCAGGCCTGTAATGGGATAGCTTTACCTTAGTGACACACTTACATGTACTGTAACTGTTCGTTCAGCGTTTTGCACTTGCAGTAGCGGTGTTAATACCCCGTCAGATACCGTGACAACGACTATGTACTTTATGCCCTTGTTTCTTTTAACGCGTAATTACTAAGACCATCGCCGTCTTGATCCCATTTATTCATTCATTCTTACATTTATGTCGATATGACATTGCTTCTTATCGGGGTTCATTTAGTGTACGACTCATTCACTTGCGCCAGACCATTCATAAATCTGACATGAACGGTAAGGCGTCTATTATTATTATATTATTATTATTATTATTATTATTATTATTGCCAGTGATTTTACATATCTAATTCTTTTGACTGCCTCTTTGTTTGTTTGTTTAGTGTTTGTGTATTTGTGCTGTTTTTGTATTTTGTGTGTTTTTTCGTGCCGGCTTTATAATAGGCATCTTTGCTGTTAAGCTTGCACGTTAATAAATACCGATTATTATTATTATTATTATTATTATTATTATGCATTGTCTCTCGTCACACCCCTTTTCTCGCTGGTACGTCTCCCCTTGCACCAACGGTGACCCCACGGCTCAGGGTTCAGTTTCAGACTGCAGCACTTCCCGCATTACGTGTGACGTTCCAAGTGCAGCTGCCTTCTGTAGCCAATCTATTGAATGTTTTCCCGGTGTGGCTTCCAAATTTTTCCTTAAACCTTTTGTTACCATTCCGGTGGCTCCAGTTATTACCGGTAAAATCATAACTTTCATGTTCCACATTCGATGTATCTCAATACATACGCCGTTGTATTTTAGTCGCTTTTCTTTCCTCCTTCCTTTCCGCTGGTATTGCCACACCTACCGGTATGCATGTTTCATCTTTTTTGTTTTTAATTATTACATATTTATTATTATTATTATTATTATTATTATCATCATCATCATCCGAATTTCTCACTTCTCAGCTTTAGCTGGGAAATATTCACCCATCCTGGGATGTATCATCAACAGGATTAGGCTCGGTGGTCTTATGTGTAATTTAGGAAATTTCTTACAATTGAACATTATTATTATTATTATTATTATTATTATTATTATTATTAAAGGTACGACAAAAAGCATGATATATCTCAAAGACGCACTTTCTTCAGCTTTTCGTTCCTGCCGAACTCAACTATAAAGTCATGAAAGGGATTGAATAATTTGTGTCGTTATACACGAGTGTCGTTATAACCGAGCAGTATAATGTTATGGTTAACAGTGAGGAATTAATTTGTACCACAGAATATCTGACGCTATAAAAGAGGTATCGTATAAACCGATGTCGTTATATCCGGGTTAAACTGATATTCCTTGTCTCCGCCGGGACTCGAGACCCCCGAACTTTTTCAGCCGGTTTACCGAGCTAACTCGGTTCTGACTGACCGGGCAGACACTACAGGCACGCAAGCAGATGAACTTGCAGCCCGTTCCTATCTGTTTTACCCTGTCGCATTGTCTGAGGTGACCTGACCCCAGTGACAGACAAGTGACATACAATTTCCGTCAGAAGGGTCTCTGTCTGCCGCCATGTTGCCGCCCCACACCACGTACCTTTGTGTCAGAGGGTCGGAGTTCAAGACCTGTCACATATCGTGGAGCTTCCCGTGTTATTGCGAACGACACTTCGACGCCATAAACACAGTCTCGTCTATCTCAAACGTGTGAGGTTCAAAACCTGGCAACGACTACCGAACCCCTCCCATGTGCTTTCTGCACGAACTTAAGGGCGCTGTTGGTGCCGCAGTCTATACAGAATCGAAGGGTGGGATGACAGTTAATAGTGAATTGGAAGGAATGGGACAACTTGGAAGACCTAGGTGTAGATGGGAGAATGATACTGACAAGATACACAATGTACGTATAACGTAATATTGAGGCGCGTTCGCGTAACCACTGTTGCCGTCGAAAAGCAATAAGTATTACATATTCTGAGTGTGTGTCTGTAGCCTTAGTTATCCAGCATGCTGTGCGCATGCGCCGTATTATATTGTCATCTGTGGCCTGTCCGGCTGTACCGTATTTTTCCACATTATCTCATAAACGGCACGATTTTCGGAAAAAAGTTACCGAACATAAAATGTGTGTTTTGATTTCCTCTAAAAATTTTGTCTGAAACACTTCTCATTCTGAGAGGAACTGAGCCAGATATTATCATAAATGTGCACAGGTCTTCATGTGAAGTACCGTTATTCTTGTCAGATTCTAATAAAACTTGAATTTTCTCAACAGATCTTCGAAAAATACTCAAATACCTAATTTCATGGAAATCCGTCCATTGTGAGCCGAGTTGTTCCATGTGGACAGACGGACAGACGTGACGAAGCTGACAGTCGCGTTTCGCAATTTTGCGAACGCGCTTAAAATGGATCTTTAAGCAATCATTTGGGAGTGCATGGACTGGATTGATCTGGCTCAGGATAGGGGCCGGTTGTGGGCTGTTGTGATTGCGGTAATGAACCTTCCGGCTCTACAATATGCGGGTAATTTCTTGACCAGCTGAGGGCAGAGGAACTATCATGATTACGGTCTTGTGAGATATGACAGCGTGTAGTTTGGTACCGTCGTTCCCGAAAGACCTGATGCCTCCGAAACGACGGTCCATTATCTACCAACACGATGACACTTCATAATTATAGTATTAAAAGTGACCGTCCATGCGTTTAATTAAGCATCACGCCCTGGCCGCTTTAACCTCAAGCAAAAAGGTCGCAGTACTGACTGAATATGAGCCTGGATCGGTTACACAGCCGGAATGGACGTTTCGGAGAACACGAATGTCCTGTCCTTTGCCGTAAATCGAACCCCGACTTGTCAGTCGTCCTGTACTTCATGTTTCAAATCGCGGGCGGACGGACAGACGGACTCTCCGCTCGCACTGTTTCACCCAGAGAACAAAAGATGCAAGAAGAAAGCCCCAAGTTACAGCCAAGTAACTGCTGCCGCTGCTGCTGCTGCTGCTGCTGCTGGCATTTACACTCCACTTCCGGTGTTCACCACCCCCCTCACATCCGGCTCCATCTCTGTCGCTCTTAGCTTCATAAACTGGAAGGACACACACAAAGTGAATCGGCTTCTGCACATGCGGATCCACTGATCAGGTGGTGGCTGGTTTCTGCACATGCGGATCCACTGATCAGGTGGTGGCAGGTCTCTGCACATGCGGATCCACTGATCAGGTGGTGGCTAGTTTCTGCACATGCGGATCCACTGATCAGGTGGTGGCTGGTTTCTGCACATGCGGATCCACTGATCAGGTGGTGGCTGGTTTCTGCACATGCGGATCCACTGATCAGGTGGTGGCTGGTTTGACAGAATGCACTGCCATAAGCCGGGGACAAGAACAGCATACCGTGAACAGCCACAATCAGCTGGCACAGCGTCGTTAAATAAAGTAAGATACGTGATTTCAGGCTTCCACCGCGATGGAGATGAGATCTGCGCTCTTCTGAGATATTACGCAGCGTTGAGCGGTAGTTATGTACAGACGTTTCGGGACAAGCTATCGGTCCTATCTTCAATGATCTTGGACTTCTTGACCCTCGAAGATGGGACCGATAGATGTTCCCGAAACGCCGGTTGCTTTCTTTTTTGGACTTCTTGACCCTTGAAGATGGGACCGATAGGTTGTTCCGAAACGTCAGTGGTTTTCTTCTTGTACTTCCTGATCCTTGAAGGTGGGACCGATAGATTGTCCCGAAACGTCGGTTAATTTCTTCTTGGACTTCTTAACTCTTGAAGATGGGACCGACAGGTTGTCCCGAAACGTCAGTAGTTTCCTTCTTGTACTTCCTGATCCTCGAATATGGGATCGATATGTTGTCCCGAAACGTCAGTGGCTTTCTTCTTGTACTTCCTGATCCTTGAAGATGGGACCGATAGGTTGTCCCGAAACGTCGGTACGTAACTACCACTCAACGCTGCGTAACATCCCATAAGAGCGCAGAGCCCGAAGTAAGACACAAGCACAGCCGCTGTCTGTCACTAATGAAACTAAAAGAGAAGTTACCGCGCCTAATTAAGTACGATTCTATGAAGAAGTACTGGCGGCGTAGACGCGTATCTCCATGCAGTCACGCTCTGCCGTAGATGCCGGTTAAGTGGCCAAGCTTCACGCTCGCGCCGCTGTACCACCCGAGACAGCCCCCCCCCCCCCCCCCCCGGTATCAACTGCGTTGGTAAATGGGGGGCCTCCAGTACCGTACTGAAAAGTCTGGATAAAACAAAACAATCTTGTCATTATTAAGAATCGAACCACGGTTCCTCAGTCGTCCAGCTCGTACAAGTCCAGTAGCGACAGTCCGGGACACTCCACACCACGAAGCCATCCGACTTCCCTTTTTGTTCTCCGACTCTAAAACGCTTTCGCATGGCTGAATGCTTGTTACATTTATCACTGGTCAGGTCAAAACCCAGCGGCCACAGGTGACCAGACGTACACTGACCCTCAACTTCCGGTCTTATCACCTGTGATAATGCTGTATGGGAAGCAGCAGTGGCGGTGCGGCGACACTCCGGTGGCGAAACACGCGATGTCACTGGCACTGGTAGAATGTAAATACAGCCAGCCATCTTTTGGCAGTGCTCTGTAATTTTAACGCTGACAAATGGACCAAAGATTACATGAACATTGCGCGGACTAGCATTAACTCTTTACAGACGGAAGGTAATCTGTTTTATATAAGGATTCAGTGCGTACCGCGCTGTAAACACTCTCCACTTCGGTTATAAAAACCAATCTCTTAATGTTTTATAAGGCAAAAAGTTGCTGTTTGTTCTGAGATCCGTACAAAACACATAAACGCAATGTGGGCACCACGTAGAATTTTTTAATGTTAAACCTGGTGGTACGTAAAGTTACCGCTAGGCTTTAAAAGGTTAAAGAGTTATTCTGGTTTTCACACAGATATCAGTTATGTACAAAATAATTTTAGCATATCCTGTTAAATTAACACTTTGTGAGATCTAACAAGTATACATATAACGTCAAGTCCGGTACTCTGTTCTGTGTATAATCACATCTGAAGATGGTCCTTTCGGAGTGAAACGTGTGGTGTATCACTGACAAAGTTTTATCATTGATAAAACTCTAGGTTGTGTGAGCTGGAATTTATGTTATCTTAATTTTCCGTGACTTGTAACACAACGGGATGGAGCACATTAAAATTACGGGCCCCAGAACTTTGTACACACATCTGCAACCTGAAAGACACCAACTCAGCATTTTGTTTAATAACCCAGGAACAAAGGAACAAACATATCGAATTTGTCTTTACAATTCACAAAGTGTTCTTGGTTTTAATTGAATACCTCCCTCTTTAACCCAACCCCCCACAAAATGAAATCACACGGAGTAAGATCTGTATTTTGTGGTGGTCATTCTGTTAACCCTCCACGCCCAATCCACAGCACAGTGAAAATGGCTGTTATGTCACGCACGAACAGGAAGGGCAAAATACGGCGGGACTCCATCCTGTATTAAGTGCAGTGCTTTGTAATTATCCCACTAAGAGACAATGGACAAGATGAAATTGTCAAGCATTCAAATTTATTTTACAATCACCCTGTATATAGTTCACTGTTTATTTAGCAGTAACATGGCCGCAAGAGGTCAGCTGTTTTACTGATGCCTCATTGGAATTCACGAAACGTACTCATTACGCAGGGAGAAGTAACTCTAACCTTGAAGTAATTTTACATACGCATACTTCGTATTATTTTTAATATCTTATGGCACAGTCGTAACTGCACATACCACCACTGTCGACAACTACATTACGTCCACACAGTGTATTTATGTGTTTCGTATGATTTTTACGCTAAACATCAATTATTTCCTTAAATATCATTAACCGATTTGTCTTTGTAATCGAGAATAACTGTGTTCTCTTTCATATATGAAACGAACTGATGTTTCGTAGATTCTTTACGGTCTTTAGGCTTCAAACAGTTAAGAGGAATTTCTGCACGTTTGGCGTATGAAGTACTGCATTTGAGCTTTTAATGTATAGCTACCTTGCACTCTACAAAAGTCAAACACGTGTTCCCAGAGACCTACAAAACGCCACTGCTAAACGCCACTGCCGGCGCACGTGCTGTTGCACACACGTGTAAGATTGCAAGACAATGACCCTGCTCCCCCCACCCCCTGTTCTGAGGGTCACTATTCGACAGAAAGCTATTGCAGACTCACCGATATTCACAACCATACATTTTGTTTCCTACGGATTCATATTAAAGGCGGCAAAAAACGAGAGAGACAAGAACAAAAGAAACAACAAAGATAATCACTACTTAACGAAGGCAAGGAAACAGAAAGGAAAGATAGAAAGCTGTAAATTGATCTATTTGTTGCTTATTTAACGACACTGTCAGCAGCTCACCATATAGCGTCTAGTGGTAGGATGATATGGGTTAGGATAGCTAAGTCGGTACAGCGACTCGCTACGGGGCTGGACGGTCCGGGGATCGAATCCCGCTGCAGGGGGACATTTCCCGCACCCGTCCAGACCGGCCCTGTGCTCCACCCAGCGTCCTGTACAATGGGTACCGGGTCTCTTTCCCGGGTTTAAAGCGGCCGGGGCGTGGTGCTGACCACCCACCCCCAACTAGCGCCGAGGTTAAAGAAAGAGTAGAGTTATAATCTACTCTCCCTCTGGGCCTTCATGACAGGTTATAGGGCGAACGTTACCTTTATACCTTTAGTGGTGGGATAAATAGCGTTAAATGAAGTGGCAAGGACGTGACAGGAAGCGGTCGTGGCCTATCTTCAAGTAAAAATAAAGTACAGCTATTCCTATACAGGCCTAGACAGGCCCCTGGGGTAAACTGTACGGTGTGTTCGCAGTGAGGATCCGAAATGCCAAACTGAAGTACTTTAAAAATCAAACGGACGTATGTCATTGTTGTACTCACAAGAAACTGCGCAGTGTTGAGAAGCCCGCCGCCTGGAGAGGTAGGCTGACCGCAAGACCCTCAGGGAAGTTCTGAATAGCAATGCCTATGGCCAGGTTCCTGCGAATAAGAAGGATATATGAGTCAGTCGTCACTAAACGGCGTGCGGCGTCCAGGCCGGGCCTCTGACGTCCGGACATACGGGCATCGCCATGCGGGAAGAAGTCAAAGCATAGTCCCGGAAAACAAAGCTGCTCAAAGCGAACAACAGTCAGTCACGGTCGGTGAAGTTGTGGGTTATCTGAGTTACCGTAAACGGCAGACGGGACAAACAGGCAGTGCCCCCCCCCCCGCCACACACACACACACACACACACACACACACACACACACACACACACACACACACACACACACACACACACACACACAAAAGTACAACCTAACCTTCCCTTGAAGTTTGCATCCCTTATGTTACGGGAAAAACACCCTGCATAAACACAGGGCCCTTAGACCGGACCTATTAAAACGACACTATTTCCTACTGGTACCTCTACAAAACGAGGCACGCGGTGACGCAGTTGGTTGAGGCATTGTGTTACAAGCCGGAAGGTCGCGGGTTCGATTCCCGATGGTGTAATTGGAATATTTCATTGACATAATCCTTCCGGCTGCACTATGGTCCTGGGGTCGACTCAGCCTCTAACAGAAATTAGTACCAGGAATATTTCCTCGGGGGTAAACGCGGCCGGTGCGTTGGGTTGACAACCTTATTACCTTCATGTGCCGACTGTCTTTAAATCTGGAAGCCTCAACCTCCTGGAGCCCTCAGGATGTGTCCAGGCTTGTAATGTGATAAACTTTACCTTTACCCCTACAAAACAAATTTTTACCCCTTTAAAGCACAATGCTAACCATATGTACCACCAGCTGCAGGCTTGCATCCCTTATGTTGCGGGGAAGAAAATACCCTGTATAAACACAGGGCCCTTAGATCAGACCTTTTAAAATTACACTATTTCCTACTGGTACCCCCCGCAAAACAAATTTTAGCCCTTTAAAGCACAGTGCTAACCATATGTACCAACAGCTAAACACACAAAACTCCACGCTTCACCCCACAGCGTCTTTATGTAGACCGTACGATTCAAAAAATAAATGGCGATTATTTCCCTGAAGAGTATTAAACGGATGGTATTTTTAATTTAGAAGAACTGTGTTTACTGTGAGGTAGGAATTCTTTATAATTATTTACATAAAATTCACGCCCCCAAAGTGTGCCCATCTCTCACCGCGAAATCTCGGGTTCGATCCCAGGCCAGTCCACGTGATAATTATTACTGAGTGGCACTGGGACATGCCTTTTTTATCTCCCAGTACTTCTGTTTTCCCCTGTCGATAGCATTCCACCAATGCTCGATACTCACCTTCATCTTAATACTACACTTATCAGAAGGAGAAGCGGGCGAAGCCTGGGAACATTCAAACGCAGCAGTACTCTTTCGTATCTCGGGAGGAACAATGCTGTTTAAGGCGTGCCAGCTCATCTGTTCAGGTTAATCCCACCATAGCCGGTCGTGGCTAAGTGCAGTACAGATCATCAAATTCCCCAATATGTAATTTTCTCCATTCTCTTGTCACTTCGTATCAGATCCACGCACTCTGTTTTTAAAAACCCTTACTTCACTCTTTGTTCTTCCATTCTGTGACAGACCATGTTTAACACCCACAAAAACAAGGGGAAAGTAGTGTAAAGACCAGGGGCGACTGCACAGCTGCAGCCCACCCCCAAAACCACCAAAACCAAAATTAAAAAAACGCATTTTGTAGACGTGATGATATCAAAAGTTTCACGTGATTTACCCTTCAGCCGAAATCAGCCACTGACAACGGCTGATAACCGGTACATTAGAATTTTGAAAAATAAATTAATAAAATGAAAAAACACGACGGTAGGACACTGTGATTGGTTCATGGAACATGTAGGTATATTTGTGTATGATGTGCCTTATGTTGTACTTAGAATATGATTTTTATAACATAATTTTTACAATGAAACATAAATTACATATAGCCTCAGCGACAAGGGGGGGGCGGCCCCCCCCTCAGAAACCCAGGGTGCGCACCTGGTAAAAACACGAAGTTAAAAATGCAGCAAATACCGCTGATCAAGGGGAAGGCAGTCTGGAGACAGATAGGCAGACAGTCCGGCAGGTCTCTGAGCAATCACACAATGAAAATACGCGAAGCCGGGCGGGTGGCTCCCGGAGCAGGCTGCTGCAGCAGCGGCAGGCTTCTAAGTCGGTCGGCCAGACAGCCAGGTCTGCTGGGGCTTCATTCCGCACAGAGCTATGACCTCAACTGAAAACATCGACCCACTGCTCCAAATTTACATATTGCTTTTTCCTGGTATTATGCGCACCGCCGTTAGACAAGGAAGTGCTCCGGCCTGCCCTGCACGGGTGTCCATTTGTTCAAATATCCACAAACGGCAGGACAGACGCTACATTCTGTAGCTACTTTTCAGTCTCTGACACAGCTGATGACACACACACAGCCTGTTCTTGGTTTGTTTAATGACGCTGTCAGCAGCCCACACTCTACAGGATGATTAGTGAATAATGAACTGGAAGGGATGTGGAAGAAAACGGTAATGCCCTACGCATATACAATCAGAACCAACTCGTACGCAATTCAAATCAAAATGCACCAAACTTCACACAGCACCCGACATATTTCGGTGTGCGCTGTGACCTGAACACTGTACGAGTTGCTTCCGACAATACATGTGAAAACATATGTACACGGTACGGACAATAATTTTAAATCTGGTAGCAGCCTAGTTTAAGGTACTGACCCGGAATGTGACTGCAGGGACTGAGAAAAACAAAGAAATTGTCTTAAAATTTATAGTACTCTGTGATAAAACACCACACCATGAAAATACAAAATGCGATGGCGGTATACCTCCACACATTCTTAACCTCAGGACTGAATGGAGATTAACGGTCAGCATCAGGGTCCGGTCGTTTTCTGTCAGGGGAAAGGGCCGCCCGTAAACGGTTTAATGTGACGATGATTATACCAGCATCACCAGCACCACCAACATGATGATGATGATGATCATCATCATCATCATCCACACCATGAATACAGGAATGAAGAAAGTCTGAGCAAATGACGCTTTAACTTCAATAATAATAATAATAATAATAATAATAATAATCACTACTACAACAACAGAAAACAGCTGTACTGGGCACAGCGCACACACTGCGGAAAGTGCTAATGTAGAAGCACAAAAGGGTTTAATATTGCAGACAGCGCTATATGCACCATTAACAGTACGCGTGGAATAGCTGCGGTACTGTGTACCCAAGAAACATGGTTTGTTTCAGGTACAGAAGTGTGAATACCCTGCATAAAGGGGGTGATGATGATGATGATGATGATGATAACAGGTCCATAACAACTGACCGAATGGTCCGTAGCAACAGACCGGACACAGTTACACTTGACAAAACCACCAAAGAAGCACACCCAACACATGTAGCAATCGCCAACAGTCACAACCGTCACAGCACCGTCGCCGAGACGCCAGGGGAGTGTACAGACCCTTAAGGACAGCTTATAAGAATACGGCAACTGCAAACTGCCAGTATAATACCACTGTACTGTCCACTGCGGCACTGTCACAGAGTACACGACAGTTTCAAACTGAACAATCTGCGCCCTGCCCTGTACATTGTGATGCAGAAAGCAGTAACACTTTATACATGCCGTATGGGGGTACGCGGTGGTGCAATTGGTTGAGGCCGGAAGGTCGCGTGTTCGATTCTCGATGGCGTACCTGGAAATTTTCATTCACTTAATCCTTCCAGCCACAATATGGCCCTGGGGTTGACTCAGCCTGTTACAGAGAGGAGTACCAGGGATATTTCCTGAGGGGGGGGGGGGGGGTAAACGCTGCTGGTGCGTAGGGCTGACAACCTGACCACCTTCATGTGCCGACTGTCTACAAATTCTGGAGAGCCTCAACCTCCTGGAGTCCTAATGGCCTGTCCACGTGTGTAACGGGGCTGCTGTACGTGTTACGTGGCCTACAGTCAGGAAGTTTTTGACAGAACAGCGAACAAGAAGTGCTCGGTCAGTGGGACCCGCAGTCTTTTGAGATCCAGCTAAACTGCTGTGAAGTAAAGAAAGTGGTTGATGATAAAAACATTATTAACCCTTTACAGACGAAGCCTATCTGTTTTATATAAGGACTCAGTGCGTACCGCGCTGTAAACACTCTCCACTTCGGTTATAAAAACCAGTCTCTTAATGTTTTATAAGGCAAAAGTTGCTGTTTGTTCTGAGATCCGTACAAAACACATAAACACAATGTGGCCACCACGTAGAATTTTTTAATGTTAAACCTGGTGGTATGTAAAGTTACCGCTAGGATTTAAAAGGTTAATTGCAACATCCATACATGAAATGTGGCGTAATAACAATAGAGTACAACACAGTCGTTCCAGATGCAAGACTTCAGCATCAACGGAATGCACAAGGAAGCACGATTGGATTTATACAGACTTCACTGGAGACCTTGCTGAAATTTGCTTCAGATATTCAAACTGTGCCTCTGAAGGTAGAGAAATAGCATGCAAATCAACTGACCGTGGTTATTGAAATGTGGTTTGTCTTTACATGAAACCGTGCTAGGGTGTGGCAAGTACTAAAGCTGATCAGAAGCACAAAATACGCCGGGAACGAACACTTGACAACTGGCAGCGAAGTAGAGTACAAGAGACTCGATACTGTCTCACCTGCCAACACCAAAGATTACATACGTAACCGATACAGCTGTCCTTAAGTAACTCAGAATATTAAATTGTACATGACAATGAAGTCACAAGCGAATCAACGTAGCATATCAAATGAAACAGCAGGTGCTGATGTACCACGTGACAGCAGTGTCAACAGTCCTGTCAGCCAGTGGTCTGGTGCTCAAGACGTTTGAATGTGAAACAAGACACCTCGACATCCATAGGGGCAGCAGTGACAGTAAAATCCGACGATAACGCTAGTAGCTATTGTGGCAAAACCTGTAATTATAGACGTACCGACGCTTCAGTGATGCTAGGGTGTAAATTCCAGCTCGTCGCAGAGACCGCTACCTACACAACGAACACAAGAGGCGAACATCCATGGCCTCAGTAGGATTCGAACCCGCGATGCCAGTAATCAAACAGTTGCAGACGTAACGGGGTCGGCCATTGAAAAGTTAATCTGTGTACGACCGCTACTACTACTACTACTACTACTACTACTACTAATAATAATAATAATAATAATAATAATAATAATGTATTATGGGAAAGCGGTTCGCAGCAAACCGTCTGTACGCCATTCAAACTCGCATTTACCCGCATACTCTCTGCTTTCTCCCGGAACTGCGGTATTTCCTATAGACTGGCGAAATGTACAGGTTGAGCAACAAGTTAAAACACCGTTAAGGCCATTCATCCTTGTTGTGTTTTATTCAAAATTTATATCAACCTTTTAAAGCCTAGCGGTAACATTACGTACCACCAGGTTTAACATTAAAAAATTCTACGTGGTGCCCACATTGCGTTTATGTGTTTTGTACGGATCTCAGAACAAACAGCAACTTTTGCCTTATAAAACATTAAGAGACTGGTTTTTATAACCGAAGTGGAGAGTGTTTACAGCGCGGTACGCACTGAGTCCTTGTATAAAACAGATACGCTTCGTCTTTAAAGGTTTAACAAACACAGTCTTACACAGCACATATGCAAGTTTTCCACTTTACTAGTTCCGGCTCTGTTAACAGGTCACCATCAGACGTTTCTTTATCAACAGCCGGCCAGTAAAACTTACCCATGCATCCAGAACTGAGGTCTCATTCCTTTACAGCATTTGTCATGAAATAATTGAAATACATACATAAAAAATGTATAATGGCTTAATCAGCCGAAACATGTTGCCTGTTTTATCCTGTTATGTATGTTGCATACGACTGATTTCGAGAAAATATATATGCAACCGAAAACACAACGTGGATCTGTCATCTGAAAACAACCTCCTATGCCTGTTGGTATGTATACAGTTGAACCCGGTTATAACGTCATGAAGCGGACTGAATATTTCGTGTCGTTATAAACGAGTAGAATAATGTTACAGTTTACAGCGAGGAATTAATTGGTACCACGGAATATCTGACGTTATATACGAGGTGTCGTATAAACCGATGTCGTTATAAACGGGTTCGACTATGTATATATACAGTATATATATTTCTTGTGCAGAAACTTTAAAAAGTAGTTATCCTAGAGCTAACAACTAAGCACATGCCACGAAGACACGGGAGTGTGGAGGTATAGCTCCATGAATTCTTTGACCTGAGCATTATATGGACGGAGTTTAGTGGTCAGCTTCATGCCCCGGACATTTTACCTCCACGAGCGCCCAATACTCGCGGGATAGGAGGTTGGGTTGACCCCAGAGCCGGTCTGGACGCTTTGGAGACAGAAACCTCTTGTCCCCGGCAGGAATCAAACCCCGATTCCTCGGTCATCTAATCAGTAGCCACACAAACGTTACGATAACGACCTTCAATGTCCGCCTTGTCACTTCATACAAGAACAACCTACAGCAGGAAACCTTACATATCCACGTGTATGCACAATAAGGTCAAACACATACCAGGGGACACCGAATAACTTACAAGCCAATCCATCAACAGCAAATACTGCCCCCTTCCCCCTCCCTCTTCATAACATGGTTTTGCAGACTGCGGGGCTCCAAAGGGAGAACAGAGAGAGAGATGGACCCCCCCAGGGGGTCCTATATGGTGGGGGGACGGCCAGTAAACCCGTATTCAACAAGGACACCCATACGACTGTGTTCTTTTTGTATAAAATTAAAAGGAAATCGTCCAGTGTAACCTTCCGCTAAAATTTTAAGTCGCAGAAACTAATTTTTTATCACATTCAAAAAAATTAATATTTCCTTATGGAAGAAAAAGGCAATTCTCCGTCGAACGGGTAGAAGTTCTGCTTTGTATATGGAAGTTTTCGCGTTCGAAACTTGGATTGAGATGGAACATCACGTCTGAGGTTTAAGGGGGGGGGGGGTTTCTCAGTGCCTACAGGCAAATCCCATCTCATTATCCTTCGACCGCCTCCGTCCACATCACGTCCAATTCAGTATTCATTATCCATACTATCATTTTAAGCCACAACCCTAGAGTCTCAGATATTTAAGGTGTCGTTAAACAAACCAAAAATAAATTAAATAACATCAGCACGATAATCAGAATTCCGTCTTGTGGAACATCACGCCGTGTGTTTTACTAGTAACGTTTCTGACGAACCTGCTACCTCCACCTTCAACTCCTCTAGTCTGAAAATCGACCCAGCAGGTTCTTCCGAAACAACGATAGGCCTACCTATCGGTCACATGGCAGAAGACACAAATCTGAATAACTACCACCGACCGCCCATACGCACGGCGGGAAGTGACAAAGGATAATTGTCAGATAAAATAATGACCCTGTATTCTCGCATATTCTGGTAGCACAAAAGGGGGTTCTGCTTCAATTTTGATAAGCTCCCAACAGATTCGATTCAAATTACTGGCAATATATTGTACAGTTCAAGCGTCAGACAGCCTGTATTGCTTATTTAACGACGCTACAGTAGCCCAGCAGGCATATATACAGCGTCGAATGACAGAATACTTAATAAAATGTAAATAGTGAGGATGGAATTGCTTGAGACCCAAATTGTGGTATTTGCCCAATTTTTGCCTGAAGGGACTGAATAAAAACAAGTAAAGCATGAAGTTTAAATCTCATGTGATGTTCCACCGTGTCACCTGGTAAAAGCAGAGCCCAAACTCGAAACACCGTAATGTCTCCGCCGTCAGGGTCAATACGTCGAAGGAGAGTTGAACTGGGCGAGGTTTCACGCTTCCGCCGCCGTGTAGTTGAGCCCTTCGTTCTTCTGGGATATTACGCAGCGTTGGTCGGTAGTTGGTTACCAATCTTCAATGGCCATGCAGTCCAGGGACTTCAAGGGTCCATGTGGGACCGATAGGCAGTCCCAATAGGCCGTAACCAACTTACACGTAACATCCCCAGAAAAACGATGACTTAAAGAGTTTAACTGCTTGATCCTGTCGTCGAAGGCACTGTAACCCTTCGACACGTCGGCAACTAATCACCAGACACAACGTCTTATCCCAGAAGACCTCTGTGAGAACCGCAAACTCGCACACAAAACTTCAATATGCCTCAAGGCGGACTCTTGAGATTTCAGCCAGTAATAATAGGAAGTCAAAGCTTTACTCAGCACGTCCGAAACGTTCCGCGAGCAGACAGCATTTATGCGAAAAATTATTGCACAACAGGGAAGGTCGCCTCTGCCTTACTTCAAAACTTACATATACCGACTTGTATTAAATCTCGTAATAAGACAGCGGGGATAATCAGATGAAGCCAAGGGCATACGAAACAGAAGTGAGAAAAAATCAGGAATAACAACATGAAGGGGAAAATTAATAAAGTATGGAAACGAACTACCAAATATTATTCGGGTAATGAAATCGAGAAGAATGAGATGGGCGGGGCATGTAACACGTATGGGGAAAAGACAGGTGCATACCGGATTTTGGTGGGAAGACCTGAGGGAATGCGACCACTTGGGAAACCCAGGCGTAGACGGGAGGATAATATTAAAATGGATCTTCAAAAAGTGGGATGGGGGCATGGACTGGATTGAGCTGGCTCAGGATAGGCACAGGTGGCGGGCTCTTGTGAATGCGGTAATGAACCTCCAGGTTCCATAAAATGCGGAGAATTTCTTGACTAGCTGAGAAACTGTTACCTTCTCAAGAAGGCCTCTGCTCCATGGAGTTAGTTAGTTAGTTAGTTACGGAAACGAACTAATTAGGCGCTCATTTTATAAAGTGACACCTGACACTGGTACAAACAATTCACTTACTGAACTGTGCATGATATTCATTGAAATGCTTGTAGTTGCTCATCCCGCCAAGCAATTCCCTGCACTGCAAGCAACTGGAATGTTCATCACCTTGTTCACAAACGTCCTACCATTACGACTTATTTTCAGCCCCTTTAATCAAGGTTCTAAACTTCTCCTTGAAACACTGTCCTTTAAAGGGTTTAGTTGCACCGAGGCTAGGGAAACACTTTTCGCCGTGAGACGAACTAAAATTCCGTCTGCTGCTACGTGTTTCGGCACAGCCAGTCTGCGCAGTACACTGGTCGGTTAGGAGGGCCTGAAGAAAGCCTTGCAGACAGGATAGAATGTCGCATGTCATTGGCATCCTATACAGGCACAGACACTTCTCAGCAGCATTCACACACACACACACACCATATATGGCGTTACATTCCGACAGCACTGCTGCCAACAGTACAGACCAATGTGCGTACCATAACCCTCAGGATGAAAACGCATCTTGCTCCAGAGCATGCGAATTGAAGAATAAGTGTACGAAAGAACAAAGGCACACTGCCGTACAAACAGACGGTATCTTAAACAAAACGTGTTTGTTGCCGTTTTGTCTGACAACAAACATGGCTGTCGGTCTTGATACTGTCCACGGCTTTCCCACCCCCCTTTTTTTTGAAAAGCGACGTTTCGGGAACTGGTTCAGTTTCCGTCATCCAGTCCAAAGACTTTGACTACGCGTTTCTCATGGTCCCAACTGCGGATGAACCATTACACCTGATGATGGAAACATATCCCACTGCTGAAACACTGTATTTGGAAAGACAAACCGAAGTGGATTGTCCAAAAGATACAAAAGATGCTTACTCATAGACAGATGAATCCAGTCAACTTCACATCATGAAAATCCATTTTAATATTATCCTCCCATTTACGTCTAATTTTCCGAAGTGGTCTCTCCCTTTACCTTCCGTGACTAAACTGTTTTATGCACTTACCACCTGTGCTACGCGAGCTCCATGTCCAGCCCATCAAATACCCTCACAATATGTTATGAACGGTACAAATCAAGAAGCTCCTCACTACGAAATTTTCTCTATTCTCTTGTCACTTCCTCCCTGTATGTCCACATATTTCCCTCAGCACCATGTTCTCAGACATCCCTCAGCCTGTCTTCCCACACAGAGAGAAACCTAACTAACTAACTAACTAACTAACTAACTAACTCCATGGATCAGAGGCCTTCTTAAGAAGTTAACAGTTTCTCAGCTAGTCAAGAAATTCCCCGCATTTTATGGAATCCGAAGGTTCATTACCGCATTCACAAGAGACCGCCACCTGTTCCTATCCCGAGCCAGCTCAGTCCATGCCCCATCCCACTTCTTAAAGATCCATATTAATATTATCCTCCCATACAGAAACTCAACTCACATTCTAATATAAAACAACAGATGCCACTGTCGTTTGCATACGTGGCTTTCAGTGGCAGATCCGGGCGACAATGAGCGGCGAAGGATCAGTGAGGAAGAAAGTGTGGTCTACTGCAGGGTAGTGTGTGGGCGTTTTGCTGGTGGGTCTGAGGAAAACAACAAAAAACGCGATACTCTAGGTGCGAAATGAGATTCGAACTAGAAACCTCCACAACACGAAGCTAAAGAATCACTGCCTGTCACGCCACCATCCTTCTATAGACTCAGTTTTTCCCATGCGGTTGATGAAGCGATGTTTAACAAGCAAAAAGTTACATGGACTCACAGGAGGAGAACCATGCGGCAAGATGCCGTTTGGTTGACGGTTTGTGTGTCCTGCGAGTCGGCTGTTTGCCTGCCCTTGTTCCTCCAGTTCCTGGAACTGTCAGTGGCCAGTGCAGCGAGGTGCGGACCACACAGACTTCGGGTTCGACTGCCGACACACACAGACAGACAGACAGACATGCATTCTTCGATTTTCGACACCTCTGCCTGTCGAGACAGGCTCTCCACGCAGTCACGCCGGCTGATCTGACACTGCGGTTCCCCTTCACCGTCAGGGCCTTAACTAACTCCATGGAGCAGAGGCCTTCTTGAGAAGCTAACAGTTTCTCAGCCAGTCAAGAAATTCCTCGCATTTTATGGAACCAGGAGGCTCATTACCGCATTCACAACAGCCCGCCACCTGTCCCTATCCTGAGCCAGCTCAATTCGATCCATGCCCCCTCACCCCACTTCCTGAACATCCATTTTAATATTATCCTACCATCTACGCCTGGGTCTCCCAAGTGGGCGCCTTCCCTCAGGTCTCCCCACCAAAATCCGGTATGCACCTCTCTTTTCCCCCATACGTGCTACATGTCCCGCCCATCTCATTCTTCTCGACTTGATTACCCGAATAATAATTGATGACGAGTACAGGTCATTAAGTTCCTCGTTATGTAGTCTTCTCCACTCCCCTGTCGCCTCGTCCCTCTTAGGCCCAAATATCCTCCTCAGCACCCTATTCTCGAACACGTCCCGGGTTTAACGGTTCTAAAATACACTTAACCAAACATCCAACCAACCACTCAACCAACCAACCATCTACTCATCCACCCACTCAATTAACCAACCATGTAGGCCGCATCATGTCTCAAGTGGTTTAGTCCCGACCTCTCATCACGGCGACACGGGTTCGGTCCTTGGCCAGTCCATTTGGGAATTTTGGTAGACACAGTGGCACTGTGACAGGTTTCTCTCCAAATGCGTCAGTTTTCCCTGTCAATATCATTCCACCAATGCTTCATACCTATTCAGTCATCTACCGCCGATGCAGCGTCATGAAATAGCACAATACCTAACGAGCAGGGATAAAAGAATTTTCGAAAATTCTGGGAACCACCTCAAAATTTTAGGCGCCACATGACATGAAGCAGTTTCCGTACTGAGGATCCACAAATATCAGGCGCTAACTAACTAACTAACTAACTAACTACATGTAGCAGAGTCCTTCCTGAGAAACTAACAGTTCCTCGGCTAGACAAGAAATTCCCCGCATTTTATGAAAACCAGAAGTTCATTGCCGCATTCACAAGAGCCTGCCACCTGTCCCTATCCTCAGCCAGATATCAGGCGCTACCGTAAAAAATTTAGTAGCCCGGGCGACCTGGCAACCGAAATTTCTGCACTCCTGCATTGGGTTGATTGGTATCGACAGCCTTGTCAGCCTACAGACATGCGAACGGCCTACAGCCACGTGAACAGCCTACATACATGCAAACAGCATACAGTCACGTGAACAGCATACAGACACGTGAACAGCCTACAGACACGCGAACAGCCTACAGACACGCGAACAGCCTACAGACACGTGAACAACCCACAGACATGCAAACAGCCTACAGACACGTGAAGAGCCTACAGACACGTGAACAACCCACAGACATGCAAACAACCTACAGACACGTGAAGAGCACACAGACATGCAAACAGCCTACAGACACGTGAACAGCCTACAGACATGCAAACAGCATACAGACATGCAAACAGCCTACAGGCATGTGAACAACCTAGACATGCAGTCTACAGACACGTGAACAGCATACAGGCACGTGAACAGCCTACAGCCATGTGAACAGTCTACAGACATGCAAACAGACTACAGACATGTGAACACGGTCCATATAGGCCTACTAGTTCCTATGCGATCTGAAATACCAGCGTTGCTGAAACCAGAATACATGTTTATTCACTAACACAGTGTTACAGCCCCACACACCCTCCACCCTCCAGTTCTGCCAACAGCCACTAAGCAATGATTAATTTTTAAATCCACACGATGTACAAAAAGGGTCTATACAGTTGTCTTCAAAGCTGTTACGCGATGGAAATTTTTTGCAATCTGATTTAAAGAATCAGAATTAATTTAAACTGTTTCCTTCGCGACGACATATTTAAAGCCGCTGTGGTGCCACAACTTTGTAACTCCAAAATCCCCACGTTTCAAAAACAGAACACACCAACCCTTGTCTAACATTACTGACATTTTCCAAGAATTTGTACTTCATATTTCCCTGCTCCTGCCTCAAGATACTCCACTTGACCTACGAAACCCCAACCTTTATAGGGCGTTTCAAAAATCACTTCCTCCCCCAAATATATTTCACGCTAACATAGCTCTTCATCATAACTATGGAATTGGGAAGAAAAACACAATTAAAAAAATAACGAGTAGAACAATCCACATAACTGTGTTCCGCGAAGTACAATAAGCCCTTCTTTTACGCCATTTTTCTTTAACGCCCCTCGACAATTTATACCACTCCTTAATTTGCGCCCTGTCATTTCCAGTTTAACGCCCTATTGCTGGTATATTTCAATTTATTTTTTCTCTTATGGGAATATCGTTTTTGATTTAAGCAAACTTTTTCAGAAGCACAACTCGGGCGTAAAACAAGGACTTTGTGTATTTTGCCACCAGAAACAAACACTACTCCAGTCCTTAAACACTTGATGTTCACGAAATAATTTACTGGTCACAGTTTAAAAACAACCTCCTTCTTCTTCGCATCTCATTAGAGTCATAAATTAATTCATGCAGCCAACAGTCGTTGAATCCGACACGACCAACACAAAGTATACATAACACTGACAAAACGCAACAACAGCCATATTTGTTAGCGAATGGTGATTCAACTTTCGGGACGGCCTGTAGCGACCTAATATTGTGTGCCGCACAGGAATGTGCAGCGGGGTAGTCAAGGTGAGTGGCCTGTGGAATGCGGTCGGTCGCGCGGCAACAAGAACACGACGGACGGAGTCCCAGGCGTCGGCGTAGCAGTGGCAATCTCGCACGACAGCGAACACTTGCTGGTCGGGGAAGTGCAGTAGGCTGCAGGAATTCATGGACGTGATGGTCAGCTTCACGCCTCGTCTACTTTAACCTCGGTACGCAACAGATTGGAATCTGGAGAGGCTCAGAGTCCGTAGACGGTGAATCTTCAGCACCTCAAATTTTGCCAGTATATTCTCGTGAGATTTGCCTGACAGCGGTCTTGCTGAAGACTAAATGTCTTGATCCTGATGAAGAAGCCACAACGATCCTTCGAAACGTCTGTAACAGCTCGCCCAGTAACCAAGCATCACATCCCAGAGGACTTCCCGGGAATCGAATCGCTGTGCTCCAGCCCGGAAGGTTCCAAATACATTTAATTTTGAGGACTTCGCTCTTCTGGGATGTTACACAGCGTTGGTTGGTAGTTAGTTACCGACGTTTCGGGACAGCCTATCGGTTCCGTCTTCAAGGGTTGAGCATTCCGAAAAGTTTTAACTTTTAGATAGGCCACTTCACACCGCTGAGTTACTCTGTGACATTCACCAGCAGAAGTCGTCGCACTCTCTATGGTCTGTGCTTCCTATTTCCGGGGCTGCGGACAGGACTTCTTGACCCTTGAAGATGGGACCGATACGTGGCCCCGAAACGTCTGTAAAGGATTACCACTTGATGCTGCACCTACGTCAGGATATCAAATGATTCTCGCCATCACAGTTCGAGTATGAAACAATATTTCGTCATGGATAAAAATATCTGGGTTTTGTTGGCTCTTGGTATGTCTGTTAATCGACGTCATTATATGTTGTGAAGTTCACCGTGGGTTGTTTTCAAGGTGCCATTCCAGCACCTTCGTGGAGGTTATGAAAAAAAAAATCTCTAAACCGTAAGAACAGCCGATCCCCCTCGTCGTTACTTGAAACCGAGACGCCCAGTAACAGAGCAGAAATACCAACAGTCACCGGCGAAAGTCACTATGGATTTTATTTTCAGAATCTGTCGTATGTGCCGGCATCTTTTTTCACCTACATTTTCCCAAAACACTTTGCATATATACACGGAGGTTTGCGCTGTATCAAACCCTAATCCTTTGTGAGTGCTACATCTACGTATCTCAATCTTCCTTGAAGATTACAGACTTGCGGGACGTGACGCCGTGTAGTAAGAAATTTACAGACGTTTCGAAGGAACTTGCTGAATCGGTCAGTTTCTACCACGCTGCACCCAGCAAGTTTCTACCACCCTACACTGGGGCGGTTTCTACCACGCTACACTCGGCCACATTCTACCACCCTACACTGGGGCGGTTTCTACCACGCTACACTCGGCCACATTCTACCACCCTACACTGGGGCGGTTTCTACCACGCTACACGTGTTATCTAGCAACAACGTTCCCTCTAATTTTTTTTTCTACAGGTTCGTGCACCTGTTACTGCTCTGCGCAGAAAATTCCAGGTGCGCGGCAGCAATTCAGTGTGCGAGTGAACATTTCAGTTACTGTGCAGCCACGCACCCGCTCAGCTTAGAGGGAACATTGTCCCGGAAGCCAGTAATATTAACACGCACCGCTGTGATACCCTTAAATGTTCTGCCCTCCTGCATTTGGTCACTCTAATAATTAATTCCGTGAAGGGTGCAACGTATGAAGCTCCTCAGCATGTAATTTTCTCCATCCTATTGTGACTTCCTCTCTTTATTTCCGAACATTCCCCTCGGTACCCACAGTCTGTGTGCTTCCTTTACAATGACCTGACACGCAATTTTCTCTGTTTAACCTTTTAAAGCCTAGCAGTAACTTTACGTACCACCAGGTTTAACATTAGAAAATTCTGCGTGGTGCCCACATTGCGTTTATGTGTTTTGTACGGATCTCAGAACAAACAGCAACTTTTGCCTTATAAAACATTAAGAGACTGGTTTTTATAACCGAAGTGGAGAGTGTTTACAGCGCGGTACGCACTGAGTCCTTATCTAAAACGGACACTCTTCGTCTTTAAAAGGTTAAATAATGCAATTGCTGATTTAATCAACGGAGCAAACGAATTTCCATCAATACCTTACAGGGCGGAGTTCATCCCTCTAACTAACTAACTAACTAACTAACTAACTAACTGCATGGAGCAGTCTGTCTTGAGAAGCTAACAGTTTCTCGGCTAGCAGATAATTTCTCCCGATTTTATGTAACCCGGAGGTTCATTCCTGCGTTCCCAGGAGGCCGCCAGTGGCCCCTATCCTAAGGTAGATCAACTCAGCCCACTACCTCCCATCCCACTTCTTTGAAAATCAGTTTTAACATCATCATCCCATCTACGCCTAGGTCTGTGAAGTGGTTTCTTACATTCAGGTTTTCTTACCAAAACACTGTATGCATTTCTCTTCTCCCCAGTAAGTGCAGTTCATCTCAACAGAATTTTAAAGTTAGTTCTCAACTCACAGAAAACACCGAATCTTCATTACAAAAATCAGTTGATTAATGATAGGCTTGTTAGGAGAAAGATTCGAGGTTTACACCAACCGTCAGACGAATCCAACAAATGAACTACGCACATGCCATTTAACCCTTTAAAGACGAAGCGTATCTGTTTTATATAAGGACTCAGTGCGTACCGCGCTGTAAACACTCTCCACTTCGGTTATAAAAACCAGTCTCTTAATGTTTTATAAGGCAAAAGTTGCTGTTTGTTCTGAGATCCGTACAAAACACATAAACGCAATGTGGGCACCACGTAGAATTTTTTAATGTTAAACCTGGTGGTATGTAAAGTTACCGCTAGGCTTTAAAAGGTTAATGTTGAATCATGCGGTACAACCATTCTTTAAGGTGCTAATACCACTAATCCTTTCAAGCCTGAAAACAAAGACGAAGTACTCTTCTGTCCACACCGTCCCCGATATCCAAACGGGCAATGTTTTTGGTAAGGTTCCCAGGCTTCGCCCGCTTGTCCTTCTGCTGATAGTAATATTAAGATGAAGATGAGTACGGGACATTGGTGGAATGATACAGGGGAAAACTAAGTACTGGGAGAAAAACCTGTCACAGTGTCACTTTGTCCACCACAAATCTCACATGGACCGGCTCCGGGATCGAACCCGGGCCTCCGAGGTGAGAGGCCGGAGACTAACCGCCCGAGTCATGGCACGGCCTTAAGTATCAAATTCGCCTAAATAAAATATAAACAGTCAGTTCATACCTCACAGAGAACACACTTCCTCTCCATTATAAGGACCGCCCTGTTAGTGCAATTGACATCTGTTTTCAGAATCACGCAACACACAAAATACACTGTTTTGGCAAATTGGAGTTTTTCTGAATTTCAAATAATGTGGTACATATAGTTACCACTGTGCTTTAAAGGGTTAAATGATAAACGGCGTGGCGTGACAGACGACAGGCGTTACGTCACATCCTCCCATCGGGCAGTGATGAAACAGGAAATGCATTGCTGGAATGCAGAACTGACGTCACCTAGTTACGCAACAAATGGTGTGTCATTGGTGCACCTTGCAAGGTGAAGCTCAATTAGCCAATACACACGTGTCTAAGTAAGGCCGCGTTAATGTTGTGTGTGTCTAAAATAGACAGTGCTTTAACCCGCTGAGGCCTTATAAACACACACACACAGACCCACACAAAATATTGACATGTTGTCCGTCCGTCCGTCTATCTATCTATCTGTCTATCTATCTATCTATCTATCTATCTATCTATCTATCTATCTATCTATCTATCTATAGCTCTTTGTGAATGAGTGCCCAAGGACATGAAAGTTCCTCTAATACATAAATTCAGCCCGTACCGCGCAGTAAACACACTCCGTCTCGGCTATAAAAACCAGTCAGTTAATGCTGTATAGGGAAATAATCGCTGTTTGTTCTGAAATCCACACAAAACACATAACTTGAATTATATATAAAGATCCAGTCCGTACCGCGCAGTAAACACTCCGTCTCGGTTATAAAAACCAGTCAGTTAATGCTGTATAGGGACATATTCGCTGTTTGTTCTGAGATCCACACAAAACACATAACCTGAATTATATATAAAGATTCAGCCCGTACCGCGCAGTAAACACACTCCGTCTCGGTTATAAAAACCAGCCAGTTAATGCTGTATAGGGAAATAATCGCTGTTTGTTCTGAGATCCACACAAAACACATAAATACGCTGTGTGGGCAGAACGTAGAATTTGTGAATGTTAAACTTGGTGGTACATACAGTAACCACTGGGCTTCAGAAGGGTAAAGCATTCCAGTTTATACAGACATATTACCTCCACAATCGGACTTATTTGCCCACCGACTTTACAGGAATGTTGCTGGCATCACGCAGGACATACGAAAAGAACACATCACGCCACTGGTTTCGTTTAAGGGCCTGTAACTTCAGTGCTGTTTCCGCGTTAAGCAGTTTTCTCTCACCACAGACAATTTTTGCCCACAACTTCACTCTGTATTCACTGATAACTAAAAGTTGCGTTCAGGTTTGTGCAGTTTGTTTTTACATAAGACGTATCGCGGATAGCTCAGAGAGTAGAGTGACTATGCTACAGTCTGTAAATCGTATTTCGATTTTCAGCAGGCACAGATATTTCTCTTCTCGCCATGGTATCTAGAAAAACTGGCGCCCACGGATCCTACGCAATGGATACTACGGGCTCCTTCGCCTGACGGTAAGGAGGCCGGTCCTATTGCCGAGTTTAAGGACGCGTGACGTTACACGTATTCAAGGCGTCGTGCTCACCTTCTCACAAAACAGTGGTAACTATATGTACCACCTGGTTTAAGACTCAAAACTCTGCATTCTACCCACCCAGCGTTGTTACGTGAACCGTCACATTTCCAACATTTCCCTAACCAATATTAACCGTCCGGTCTTTATAACGAGACAGAACGTGTTCTCTGTGAGGTACGAACTGCATGCGACCACTCACTGATGTGTATTTGGACTTCTTCCATCGTCACTGATTAGACAAACACGACGTTTCGGAAGCAAACTCTTTTGTTTTTCAGGTGCACTAAAATCTTGAGAATAAGTAGTGTGTACCTGAAGACGAAAGTATGCTATTTTCGAAACGTCTTGTTTGTGTAATCAGTGGCGATGGCAAGAATCCAAATACACATCAGTGATATCTCGCATGTTACATCATTAGACAATGATGCACATACAAAATGCATTTTTGTATACTATTTATCCACGTTTCACTGCAGGTTTCTCATTCAGCCTTCCCAATATGACCTACGATCTATTAGCCCAACCGCAGACCCCACCTTCCCAGGGTTATCAAAATTTTGTCATAATGCGCCCCCCCCCCCCGATCCCCAACAGAAAAATTCAGCCCAAATTCTCAACTTGTTTCCTCTCCTGCATTCTCAAACAGTCCACTTACCATCACCTTACGTCTTTTCATTTCCCAACGCTCTACCGTGCCTTCAGCTTACTTTTACCAGAAGGACGAGCGGGCACTGCCTGGGAAACTTGCCCCCCCCCCATAATAATAAATGCAGCGCCCCTCACTACACCCCACTGTTTATTTTTCATGTATCAAAAGGTACAGCAGTCAGTGTACGATGCGTTAAAGGGCAGGAATCAATTTCCCATCTCGTATGTGGAGGCCGGAACAAAGACAGGGTCTGACATCTTGGACACGGACATAGCGTATCAGGTGAACGAACCGCATACTGACGCGAAATTCCATCTGCACTAAAACCATGAGAGAGTGAGATTTGGCAACAGCGAGGATGTCTGGCGGTTCGAGACCAACGGTCCGGAAACAAAGCCGTGTTCCAATGCACATACTGGCGTGCCATTAAATGCCCCACATCTCACATACGCCTACACCCCTAATTGGACCAAACGGCCTGTAAGCTATATCACGCTTAAACTATTACAGCAATGTGAAAGCACTTTTCTGTCCAATGTGTCCCGACATCCGGAAGCGCAATGTTTGAATTTTAAGAGGTTACACCCGCTCGTCCTTCTGATTGTGAAGTACGGAGCATTGGTGGAATGATACTGACAGGGGAAACTGAAGTACTGGGAGAAAAACATTATACAGCGTCGGTGGTAGATGAATGAATGAGTATGGAGCATTGGTGGAATGATACTGACAGGGGAAACTGAAGTACTGGGAGAAAAACATCATACAGCGTCGGTGGTAGATGAATGAATGAGTATGGAGCATTGGTGGAATGATACTGACAGGGGAAACTGAAGTACTGGGAGAAAAACATTATACAGCGTCGGTGGTAGATGAATGAATGAGTATGGAGCATTGGTGGAATGGTACTGACAGGGGAAACTGGAGTACTGGGAGAAAAACATTATACAGCGTCCGTGGTAGATGAATGAATGAGTATGGAGCATTGGTGGAATGGTACTGACAGGGGTAAAACCGAAGTACTGGGAGAAAAACATTATACAGCGTCGGTGGTAGATGAATGAATGAGTATGGAGCATTGGTGGAATGATAGTGACAGGGGAAACTGAAGTACTGGGAGAAAAACATTATACAGCGTCGGTGGTAGATGGATGAATGAGTATGGAGCATTGGTGGAATGATACTGACAGGGGAAACTGGAGTACTGGGAGAAAAACATTATACAGCGTCGGTGGTAGATGAATGAATGAGTATGGAGGAATGGTGGAATGAAACTGACAGGGGAAACTGAAGTACTGGGAGAAAAACAGTCGAACTGGCACAGTCGTCTACAACAAATCATACATGGACTGAACTGGGATCGAACCCGGACTTCGCGGTGACTGGGCGGCGACTAACAGCGTCAGCCATGGCACGGCCTGCGAACATACTTTCACATATTCTGCGCCAATTACAAAACCTGGTGCCATTTCTGCAACTTTACCAGGTACCCAAAACAGCAGTAATTTGCTTGATGGTTCTCAGGTTTCGCCCGCTTGTCCTTATGATAAGTAAACCCCCGTGTTTATGTATGTGGGATTGCAGAGGTGGACTATGCAGAAAACGCTTGAAGTACGTAGGACTTAGTGACGTTTTCTTCCCTGCCATACAATACGATCACGTGGTCAGTGATATGGTACTGTTACGTAACGGCGAGGGAGGAAGGTGGCGGGAAAGAAATGATGGCAGGAAGGTAAAATAAACGGTATAAGAAAGAAAGATGGGAGACATGGAAAAACGAAATTATGAGTATAACAAAGACAAAAGATGTTGAATTTTTCAATTATAATATGAATAAACAATGCAGAAGTTAACTTTAGCGGAAAGAAAACATGAAAACACGCCAAGAAACTTCAGAAGAGAAAAAAAACAAGTCACATTCTGATAATATCATTAGCATATGCAGCATGTTCCGGCCACTCGAGCTACGCTAAACAGAAGACAGTACGAATGAGACGATTCGCGTTTCGGTCTGCTTGGTTACGACACCGTGTAGTCTGGTAGGTGAATACCGCCATTTTGAACGAACACGCGACCCCCATCTTCATGTTTAACTCACCAAATTACAGTCAGTCAGTCAGTCAGTCAGTCATAAACGAGAATAGCACAACTTTACACTTAACAAGGCAGGCAATAAACATAACATCAAGGCGCGTTCGCGTAACCACTGTTGCCGTGGAAAAGCAATAAGTATTACATATTCTGAGTGTGTGTCTGCAGCCTTAGTCATCCAGCATGCAAAACGCATGCGCTGTATTATATTGACATCTGTGGCCTGTCTGGCTGTACCATGTTTTTCCACATTATCTCATAAACGGCACGATTTTTGGGAAAATTCACTGAACATAAAATGTGTGTTTTGATTTTGTCTACAACTTTTGTCCGAAACATTTCTCACTCTAAGAGGAACTGAGCGAGATATTATCATAAATGTACATGTGTGTTCATGGAGAGTACCCGTTATTCTTGTCAGGTTTTCATGACACTTAATTTCTCGGCAGATTTTGGAAAAATACTCAAATATCAAATTTCATGAAAATCTGTCCAGTGGGAGCTGATTTGTTCCATATGGACACACAGACATGATGAAGCTAATAGCCACTTTTCGCAATTTTTACGAAAAGCGCCTAAAAATGGCTTTCGAGATGAAGCGCAGAAGTAACATTTAATACAGGGTGTCAATTTTATCACGTTGCTAATTGCGATACCTGTCACGAAATTTCCTTGAGGATGCAGGCTATGTGACAGGGATTCCGTGGTCATTGATCCGACAAAAAAGACGTCCTGTGTTACTTATTTGGTTTTATGCCTACACGCTAAACAAAAAGACCGATATTGCACATCCACATTAATCCACGGAGACTGTGGTCTTGTGGAAGGTGATGCTGTGTATTATGCTATATATGTACCGACGTTTCGGAGGAACCTGCTGGCTTAATGTTCGGGATATGGGCACGCTGTATGCATACACGGGAAGGAGGGGCGGACCCGAGACTATTAACTAACCAACAGAAAACAGTGGCCCTTAACCTTTTAAAGCCTAGCGGTAACTTTACATTCCACCAGGTTTAATATTAAAAAATTCTACGTGGTGCCCACATTGCGTTTATGTGTTTTGTACGGATCTCAGAACAAACAGCAACTTTTGCCTTATAAAACATTAAGAGACTGGTTTTTATAACCGAAGTGGAGAGTGTTTACAGCGCGGTACGCACTGAGTCCTTACATAGAACAGATACGCTTCGTCTTTAAAGGGTTAAAAGGGCTACTATGTGAGTGAAGATGGCAAGGCGGGAAGAATTAAGCACACCAGGGGCGAAGGTGCGTAAAAGAAAAAAGGAAGTTACAATAGATTAAAAATATAAGGAAAAGATGCTGGAACAAATAGGTAGGAGGAAAAGATTAGCAAACAGTGGGTCTGCAAAGGGCTAAACTCTAGTGGCAGTGTCATATTCTTCTTTCGCCTACCTTCTTCCCACTTTGACACGGCATTTAGTAGTCCTCACAAGAACCCCCTGGTCGCCCGTAACACCAGTTTCGTTTCTCCTCTCTGTGTAAAATATATTGCAGCCGGGTCAGGGAAAGAACAAACATTGGTGATAGATACAGATTTATTAATCACCAACTACTGTACAGTTATTTTTCTCTCTCCCATATGTTCCGGCTGCAATCATTCAGCCATCACCAGGGAGCACATTTTTTCAGAAAACAAGCAGCAAATGACAAAAAAAAATCTACCACTCACCGGTTTTTCATTTGCTGCTAGTTGTTTGAAAAAAATGTGATCACCTAATGATGGCTGAATGATTGCAGCCGAAACATGTAAGAGGGAGAAAAATAATTGTGCAGGAGTTGGTGATTAATAAATCTGTATTAAAATAATAAACAAGTGCACGGAAGATGTACAATATTAAATATTGGTGACAGATGTTCAAGTCGGCCGCCTGCTTCCTACATCAGCTACATTACACACCTTCCCTCCATAAACACCAACTGACTATTAGTCGGAGTGGGAAAGATACTCACAGAGGCGAGGTATCTGTTAGAAAAGTGAGGGAGTCTGTGTTAATTCTTTCCCTGACCCGACTTTTTTTTTTTTTTTTTTTTTCAATGGACTGTATATGTGCGGCGATTCATCTTGGTGTCGAAAAACAGTTTGAGAACAGGCTATTTTGAAGAGAATATCTGAACTCAAGAAAAGGAAAAAGACACAGGAAGATGGAGGAAACTGCGTAATAAGGAGCTCAGTAATTTGTATAGTGCATCAAATAGTATTATGATGTTGAGGTCTTAGAGAATGAGATGGACAAAGCACGAAAGAGACCATAACATTCCTGCAACATTTTTGCCGTAAAAGCTGTTGTTTGGTTGGAAGCAGTTGGCACACATGGGAGGATAATATTAAAATAAATGTTAAAATATATGACATTGACTGGAATCAAGTGCCATTGGACACGGATCAGTGGAGGGCTGTTCCCAACGCGGTGCTACAGCTAAGAATTCCATAAAAGGTGGTGGAAATTCAGTGCGACCAGCACACCGTATTGCAGTGCACACCCGCGGCGGGCCTCTTCACCCACATCGCGCCGCTAAGCGGGATGTGTTCCAATGACTTACTGGGGCCGTTCATACTGCAGCGTGATAGTTCTCTAGCCTATGTTGCGGCTCGAATTCGCAGGACCGGGGATCCTGCCCTGAGGCGCTTATCCTCTCCTAACCGCACACCTCATAACGGCACAGAAATTTCAGCTGTACGGAATAGCACACCTGATTCGTATTCCACACGTACCGGGTTCAAACCTCGGCCTAGAGATAGACTATAGCGACTTGGCCACTCGCAGTTCTCCTCAGTTTCTGCCGACCAATGTCCTAGCATTGCCTTCAATCAGCCCACGGCCCCTTCCATTCACATTCATGCCACAAACTCGAACGTTTGAACATAACCTGCATTAACCCTTTAAAGACGAAACGTATCTGTTTTATATACGGACTCAGTACGTACCGCGCTGTAAACACTCTCCACTTCGGTTATAAAAACCAGTCTCTTAATGTTTTATAAGGCAAAAGTTGCTGTTTGTTCTGTGATCCGTACAAAACACATAAACGCAATGTGGGCATCACGTAGAATTTTTTAATGTTAAACCTGGTGGTACGGAAAGTTACCGCTAGGCTTTAAAAGGTTAACGTATAAATCTGAGGTTCTCTCAGCGGTGTTACTCATAGAACCTCAGCTCTTCTGGAATGTGACACTGCGTTGTTGGGTGAGTGGTTCCCGACGTTTCCATACGACCGTAACGACTTCACCTTCGAGGGTTAGATGCCCAAGAAAAATGGACAAGTAACCCTTCTTGACCCGCTTACTCTTAAATATGAAGGCACCATGTTCCACCGAAACGTCGGGGACCACACAGCCATCGACACAGCATCACATCCCAGCACACCTGAATCATAAAGACCAGCGGCGCATGCGGGGAGGGACAGCCGGGATGGAGCCTCCCCAAACCTCTCAAAACCGAAATTTAAGAAAACAGATTTTGTAAATATTATGATATCAAAAGTTTTACGCGATTTCCCCTTCAGCCGAAATCAGCCAATGAAATCAACTGATGACTAGTACATAAGAATTTTGAAAAATAACTTAATAAAATTCGAAAAACAAGAAGACAGGACACTGTGACTGAGTCACGGAACATGTAGTTATATTCGTATGTATATAAATGCAGCTGCAGACAGCGTTATGTTGTGCTTACGATTTTTACATAATTTTTAAAATGAAACATAAATTACCTGTAGTCTCGGGGTCGGCCCCCCACAAACAAAAATTCTGGGTATCCACCTCATAAAGATTACCCTAAAAACGAAGGCATCACTACCTCCGAAACGTCTCTACACGGCATCATAATCCAACAAACAGGGACCCTGAGACTTCAAATGAAAAAGATGCAGTGACACACACAGTAAAGGCAACGGATCGCACGGGTAACATCATCTGATGCGCGCATGGAGGCTGGCTGCGTTTGTGCCTTGTATGGCAACAAGACAGAAACGGAATTCTATAATAGGGCATGAACATATGGAGGAGAATGTTACCGCAGAAGGCACGCACAACTGGACACGGGACTGGCCACGGAGAAGTGGAGGCGACGGGAAGGACACGCGGCAGGATGGGAAGGAACAAAACGGACGGACGAGTAAGGATATGAAAATACAAAACCAAAGAAAGTAAACAAGGAAAAGAAATTGGGGATAAAATAATGCAGGTTCCCACCCAAAATCTGAAGTTGGGAGGGGGGGGGGCTGACCCTAAGGCTTTTACGTAATTTATGTTTGATTTTAAAAATTATGTTATAAAAATCATGCTGTAAGCACAACATAACACTGTTTGCAACTGCATTTATATACATACGAATATAACTACATGTTCCGTGACTCAATCACAGTGTCCAACCTTCTTGTTTTTCTAATTTTATTACTTTATTTTTGAGAATTCTAATTTACTGGTCACCAGATGATTTCACTGGCTGATTTCGGCTGAAGGGCAAATCATGTACAACTTTTGATATTGTGTTTCTTATGCTTAGGTTTTGGGGGGTTTGGGGGGGCTGAACCCCGGCAGCCCCCCCTTTGGATGCGCCCCGGAAATAAAGAGGGGACATAAGATGGCTACAGAAAAAAGAGAGAGAGATTAACAAGCACGGAGAAGGGAAACAAACGGAATTAACCATTTAAAGCCTAGCGGTAACTTTACATACGACCAGGTTTAACATTAAAAAATTCTACGCGGTGCCCACATTGCGTTTATGTGTTTTGTACGGATTTCAGAACAAACAGCAACTTTTGCCATACAAAACATTAAGAGACTGGTTTTTATAACCGAAGTGGAGAGTGTTTACAGCGCGGTACGCACTGAGTCCTTATATAAAACAGATACGTTCCGTCTTTAAAGGATTAAACCTTGTGTGTACAATTGACGGTATTTATTTTCGCTACTGTTAATATTCTAGTAGCCTATACAGCAAGTTATGAATACTTCAAAAAAAAAACCAAGCAGTTTGGAACAGAACTCAAAACCCACCTTCCTATTTCATATGCTTCTAAATCAACACATATATAATTGTTTTTGACTGTTATATAATGTTCTGCACAGGCTGAATTTGTGGAACGTTAACTCCACAGCTCAGCAATGTAGTCAAATCACACAACATACAGTCCAACAAACTGCAATGTGTTACGTTATGATACTCTACATTACAGTATCTTTCTAACCAATCCAACGTGTTTCGATCCCTCGTGGAATCTTCATCAGGCATCCATATCAAACTAAGAGTTCACAAGAACAGAACTATCAATGTAGATACATGTTAATAAGCTATAAAATAATATATAAAAAAGATGATCATTTAAAATTCAGGTGATTTTGAAGTGCAGTCAGTACTGCAGCCTGTCAGCAACTGCTGACACGCTAACAACGCAGCACACAGCCTATACAGAAATGTCACCTTCATCACCACCACAACAAACTTCATTTGCCTAGCTCGAATAGTTACTCGGCATAAAATCAGACGCTGAAGAAAACGTTCGCACAGCAGGCATGTTGCTACATAACACGTAGGAAATTAACACGTATGGCGTTCGGGCGGTCTACAATTGCGTGATCCTCGTGCGATGTTTGATGGTTCAAATGTTTTTAAATGATTGGACACAGCACGGTAATCGTTTTTTGCGGAAATAAATCTGCTACACATGTGAAGAGGACGGAAATAAACTACAGTCGAACTCGGTTATAACGTCATGAAAGGGACTGAATAATTTGTGTCGTTATAAGCGACTGTTGTGATAACCGAGGCGTATAATGTTATGTTTAACAGTGAGGAATTCATTGGTACCACAGAATATCTGACGCTATAGACGAGGTGTCGTATACACCGATGTCGTTATAAGCGGGTACAACTTTAATAAGGAAAAGAGGGGAGAAAAAAGTAGTGAACAAATATAAAGACAGAAACATGGTATTAACAAATCTCAAACTAAACCATTACTTTAATCACAAGGTACAGTCCCTGTACTTAACCACGCCGCGATGGCGTCCAAAGGGAATGGTGATATCCCTCCACGCATTCTTTAGTAAACGAGGAAGAGTGGTCATTCACGCTCCGGCCGCTTTATACACCAGACAAAGAGCCTTGTTGGGTGGCTCCTACGGTGGTCTGGACGCTTGCTTGTGCCGGGAATGGAACCCCGATTCCTTGGTCATTCCGCCCGTAGCCTCGCCACTACATCAACTGATCTGGGGGTTCGTAAATAGTTACTAAGGGGGGGTGTCAGTTGCGGAATATGGCCGTTTCCCTTAAGGGCACAGCACCGATTATTGAACAAATTAATACAATTATAATTCATTACTGGAGAAAATTCGCAGAACTTTAATCTCGCCTCTTATTTTATACGAGTGTAAAATTTCTCTCATATTTTCCCTTTAAATACGCAGCGTATCTGTTTTATATAAGGACTCAGTGCGTACCGCGCTGTAAACACTCTCCACTTCGGTTATAAAA
Organism: Coptotermes formosanus; assembly: GCA_013340265.1. Lineage (NCBI taxonomy): Eukaryota > Metazoa > Arthropoda > Insecta > Blattodea > Rhinotermitidae > Coptotermes > Coptotermes formosanus. Next base: position 377,426 of record BLKM01000799.1, on the reverse strand, counting down.
ACCAATCTCTTAATGTACTGTAAACACTCTCCACTTCGGTTATAAAAACCAATCTCTTAATGTTTTATACGGCAGAAGTTGCTGTTTGTTCTGAGATCCGTACAAACACATAAACGCAATGTGGGCACCACGTAGAATTTTTTAATGTTAAACCTGGTGGTATGTAAAGTTACCGCTAGGCTTTAAAAGGTTAAGCGAAGAACACACGCTGGGGTGTTCGAAAAAGGGTCCTGAGCAAGAAATTTGAGGCTAAGAGGGAAGAAATGGCAGAAGAATGGATAAAGATGCATATTGAGAATCTGCAAGATTTCTACTCCTCACAAAATATTATCAGGGCAATCAAATCATATCTTTTTGGATCGAATCAAATCCCAGAAGAGCTGAGACCTTACTGGCACCATGGCACAAGCCTGAAACGACGCATACTTTAAATTATTTTTTGTCATACTTCAAAGGGTTAATACAGTTTTGGCAGTGGTTATACGTTACAGTTTAAGAAGCATGGGAAGTGGTTAACCAAATGACTACGTCCTAACTGCAGACTGTGCTGGTATTCAAGAAGGACGGACGGTCACCGTTTTCACCTGGAATGTAGGGCAGACCGTCTGCGAATGCAGCTGCCACGGTACAGCGACTACATCTCGCAGTGGGAAAGCACTCACTGTTACGGCATCGTGTGCAAGATGCGACGTTCTCACAGCGATGTCTCTCAGAATGTGACGCCGGGCGGTCTTGAACGCAGTTACCACCCGTCCTGGAACTAAGTGCTGCTTCCATCTTCAGGAAACAAGATGGCGCAACAGATTCCTTCCAAACATTGGTACCTATCTGCCTCACTACACAGCGCCACATTCCATACCAGGGGTGCACCCAGGTGGGGGGTGGCTACCGGGCTGCAGCCCCCCCCAAACCCCCCAAACCGAAATTTAAAAACGCAGATTTTGTACATATTACGATATCAAAAGTTTTATGTGATTTACCCTTCAGCAGAAATCAGCCAGTGAAATCGGCTGATGACTAGTATATTAGAATTTTGAAAAATAAATTAATGAAATAAATAAAAACAAGAAAACAGGACACTGTGATTGAGTCATGAAACATGTAGTTATATTCGTATGTACATAAATGCAGTTGCAAACAGCATTATGTTGTGCTTACAGCTTGATTTTTATAACATAATTTTTAAAATCAAACATAAATTACATATAACCCCAGGGTCACCCCCCCCCCCCAAAAAGGAAAATTCCTGGGTCCCGACGACAGTAATCTTCAAAGCAGGATTAAGTTTGGAGACGGAGGTACATGCAAAAGACTGCACTGTATTCTTTAGGTTTAACCAGTTACTTTAACCACCTAACACTCCAAACCTCCATGGAGGAGAGTCCTCAATAAGCCAGACAAGGCATTCCCCCGCACTTTATGCAACCCCGAAGATTCATTATCGTGTTCACAAGAGCCCGCCAGTGTCCCTATCCTCAGCCAGACGCACCCGTTCACGCCTTCTAATTCCATTTAAGATCCATTTTAATATTATCCTCGCGCCTGCACCTAGATCTTCCCAATGGTTCTACACAGACATGCTAACCACCCACAAGGTACTGAACAAACAGTAGCGGACAAACGACAAGGGGCAGTCCTCAACCGCGGACAATTCGACATCTCGCCGTAAAGGTAAGGCAGTCCCATTACAGGCCTGGACAGGCCCTGAGGGTTCCAGGAGGTCGAGGCTCACAGATTTATAGACAATCGACACACGAAAGGTGGTAAGGCTGTCAGCCATACGCACCAGCCGCCTTTACCCCCAAGGAAATATTCCTGGTACTCATTTCCCCAGGGCCATAGTGCGACCATGAAAAAATCGACTCACACCATCGGGAATCGAACCCGCGACCTGCCGGTTTGTAGCGCAGTGCCTCAACCAACTGCGCCACCGCGGCCCCTCAACTCATACTAATAATTGTTTCGTAACCAATATGTAAGATCCGACGCTACATCGCGTAAGTAACAGAGATCGTCGTTAAATGACACTCTTTAAAAAAAGTCACCGTACGATTGGCAACACTGCAGGCAGTCTGTGAGCCATAGTAAAGCTGAAGTCAATGACCGCCTAGCAGCCTGACTGTGCGCGTGAGAAAGAAAGGTATATATGTGAAGTAAGATGCGGTGCTCTCTGGCAAGCAGCTACGCAAATGGTTGGAAAAAAACTGTTTATGTTTGGGGGGGGGGGCGGCGGGGGGCATTCTTACAGAGTTCCAAGCATTTTACTGAAACAGGTCGCCATTAACAACCCCCTGGTGGCAGAACCCGAAGTTTCAATACCGCTGATGTAAAAGTCTGCCATTTGACACGATCCTGAGCCAGTTGTATCCAATTTAAAACCTGACTCTTCTAATACATCTTAATATCATGCTCTCATTTCCCAAGGTCCTTCCAAGTACACGTTTGCCAAGGGGTTTCCCTACCAAAATTACATACGCAGTCCTTGCCTCTCGTATCCTAGCTACACACCCAACCCATCGTAACCTCCCACATTTCACTACCCTATCAACACCAGCTGACCTGTAGGCCTACACATCACACAGTTCCTCCTTACGTAATATCCACCCTAGCTACGTGCCAAACCCATCACACAGTTTCTGTTCTCTTTTCACCAGGTATCTCACCCCTCTTCATCAGCGTTTTCCCCAGACACATTTTCACACAAAGACATACGATTTATTGCTCACGTTACAGTTTTGTCTATTTGGGCTTCACCTTTTGTCCTCACATCCAGCTGCGCCCACGTTCACTTCTACAGCTCTGCATATCGACAGCGACGGACGGACGATTGTCCCTTCTCCGGCTATGGGGCCCACCCACGCTCCCTTCTCAATGGGTACCGCCGGGGTTCCTTCCCGGGACTAAAGCGGCCGCAGCGTGACGCAAACTCACCTCCATCTAGCGCCGAGGTTAAGAATGAGTGGAGCTACACCTCTGTTCCCCATACATGCCTTCATGGCGCGGACAGGGACAACCTTGCACTGTACCTGTTACATTTACTGACCTGCAGGAGAATTTCTTGCCTCCTGTTGTTCAGGGAGCTACAGTAACACAGAAATGTCTGCACTGGTCTCCTGTTGTTCAGGGAGCTACAGTAACACAGAAATGTCTGCACAGGTCTCCTGTTGTTCAGGGAGCTACAGTAACACAGAAATGTCTGCACTGGTCTCCTGTTGTTCAGGGAGCTACAGTAACACAGAAATGTCTGCACTGGTCTCCTGTTGTTCAGGGAGCTACAGTAACACAGAAATGTCTGCACTGTTTGAACGTTCGGAACAGTAGCAGGAAGAAGGAGGAGGAGAAGAAGAAGAAGAAGATGATGAAGAAGAATAAATATAAGAACAAGAAGAAGTACAAGAAGACGAAGAAGAAAAAGAAGTAAAAGGAGAAGTAGAAGAATAAGAAGAAATATAAGAAGAAGAAGAAGAAGAAGAAGAAGAAGTAGAAGAACAAGAAGAAGAACAAGAAAACGAAGAAGTTGAAGAAGAAAAAGTACAAGAAGAAGAAGAAGAAGAAGAAGAAGAAGAAGGGTACAGTGACAGGCAGTATATAATTGTGGGAGGGGGGGACAGAAAATTCACCGATCTGAAGGTTCTCAGGGTGTGCCCACTCGTCCTTTTGGCAGAAATATGTTGCAGGCAGGGCAGAGTGCTGGGAAATGCACGTGATGAAAAATGGATTGTTAAAGTACGCAGAAGAAGGAATAAGTTAAGCATTTGGGATGTATTTTGTGATTGGAAGAATTCGTCGTGACTAAATTTTGATAACAACACTTGGGGGTGGGGGGGGGGGCACGAAAAGTATGCAGAGCAATGTGGATTTTATATACCAACTGAGCATAATTTTATCTAAATGCAGTACATAAAAATCTAGTTCGTACCGCACAGTGAACAATCTGCATTACAGTGATTTATCCATCGCTCTGTGATGTGAAAACCAATGCCGTCATATAAATAGCCTGTGGAGGCAGACAGCTGGTGGTGCATACAGCTACCACTCGGGTTTAGGGGTTAAGGAACTGCACCAATCTTTCACCGTCTGACTGACTGACTGACTAACTAACTCCATGGAGCTGAGACCTTCTTGAGAAGCTAACAGTTTCTCAGCTACTCCAGAAATACCCCCCATTTTATGGAACCCGGAGGTTCATTACCGCATTCACAACAGCCCGCCACCTGTCCCTATCCTGAGCCAGCTCAATCCAGTCCATGCCCCTCTCTCCCACTTCTTGAAGATCCATTTTAATATTATCCTCCCATCTACGCCTGGGTCTCCCAAGTGGGCGCCTTCCCTCAGGTCTCCACACCAAAATCCTGTATGCACATCTCTCTCCCCCATACGTGCTAAATGCACCGCCCATCTCATTCTTCTCGATTTCATTACCCGAATAATATTCGGTGATGAGTACAGGTCATTAAGTTCCTCGTTATGTAGTCTTCTCCACTGCCCTGTCGCCTCGTCCCTCTTAGCCCAAATATCCTCCTCAGCACCCTATTCTCGAACACCCTCAGTCTTTGTTCTTCCCTCAGTGTGAGAGACCAAGTTTCACACCCATACAAAACAACAGGTAAAATTATAGTTCTGTATACTCTAATCTTTGTGTTTTTGGATAGCAACCTGGAAGACAAAAGATTCTGCACCGAATGATAGCAAGCATTCCCCGACTTCAGTCTGCTCTTAATTTCTTCATGACTGGAGTTTCGATTCGTTAGGGTTGTCAACCGTCTGACATCACACTTATTTATCAAATTGCACAACTCGGCCACACGTTTCGGCCATGCTCAGCCGTTGTCACGCTGCGCACAATACAGCAGCGCCAGAACTCTGTGCAGGCGAGCGACATTTAAATTCCCACTGCCACGAGCTGCGCGATACGGCCACTGCCAACGCCGAGGAAGGCTCCATTCATGTGGCAGCACAATGGTTCCCCGTTATATCCACTTCCGGTCTCCCATCCCACCCGACGTACTCCACGCATACTTACTGCATCGACCGGAAATGACGTCACTGCAGCGAGGCTTTTAATCTGCAGCGTTTAACGGCGTACTTTTTTTTTTACACTGAAGGAAGTATGGCGGGTAGGGGAAGCATGGGGAGGATTATTTGTATGAAGCAATGGTCCTTGTTCAAAACAGAAAAGTAAGGCAGACTGCCTGCAAGAGTGCGGTCACTAAACTGACCGGATGACTGGGTTTCGATTATTGGCGGGGGTCTTTAGGGGCGTTCGCAAAAATTTGCGAAAAGCGACTATTAGTTTCGTCATGTCCGTCCGTCCGCAGGCAACAACTTTGCTCCCACTCGACGGATTTTCATGAAATTTGATATTTGCATATTTTTCGGAAACCTGTCGAGAAAATTCAAGCTTTTTATTTTTTTAATCTGACAAGAATAACGGGTACTTTACACGAAGACCTGTGTACATTTATGGCAGTATTTCGCCGAATTCTTCTACGAATAAGAAACGTTTCAGACAAAAGTTGTAGAGAAAATCAAAACACACGCTTCATGTTAAGTAACTTGTTTTTTCGAAGAAACATTTACGTGCTCATGCGAAAAAATACGGTACAGCCAGACAGGCCTCAGGTGACAACATAATACGGCGCATGCGCTTTCCATGCTGGATAACTAAGGCTACATACACACACTCAGAATATGTAATACACGTACTTATTGCTTTTCGACGGCAAGAATGGTTACGCGAACGCGCCCCAATGTTACGTTATACGTACACTGTGTGTCTTGTTCAGTATAATTACGTTATAAAGATACACAATGGTGGGGAAACAGCTTCAACATATCGCCCATATCTCGGCCGAAACGTGTAGCTTTTAAATAAACACACAGTTGTGTCAGAATATTTAATATTGTTTTGAATATTTGCTGATGATTTAGCTCTTCATCTAAAAGACTGATTAATATTTCGTGACCAAATCGTGATTATGCAAATTTAAATTTAAATTTAAATTAGAAAAAAAAGTCGAAGACGGAGCAAATTTTGAAGCGACAGTATTGGTCACAAAGACATGAGCAGAACAGACAAGGGCTGCCACCAACTCCAGTGGCTGGCTTAGCTATTGGTTCGACTTGAGTTTTTGCTCTATGCATGTGCTTCTACCTGTCCGGTCAAGGTAAATGTTGACCACATTCCAACATTTCTCCCTCTCTGTCTCTGTCTCTCTCTCTCTCTACAGTTATTGGTTACCTTCATTCTTCTCATATCCTTACTTCTAACTCTTCTCCATCTTCTGAGCCTCCCCCCCCCCCCCAGCGCAAGCACATTCATACCACCAAGCATTTTACCTTCTAACTAATCCTTAATGTGTAAATACATAATGATTCCACACAGACCACGTGTACATCTCAATCAATGACACGCATTTAAAGTCAGCACCTCCATATCACAACCACATAAACGACATTAGAATTACATGCACCACAAACTTTAACATCAAAAAACACTCCATTTTCCCAACACAGTGTATTTATGTGTTTCATAATATTATCATAAAAACAGCGATTATTTCCCTAAACAGAATTAAATTATTCGCTTTTGTAATGGAGACGGAGTGTGTTCTCTGTGAGGTAGGTACTTAAACTTCTACGCGTGATTTTGATGATAATCAGATTTCAACGTAGGATTTCTCTTAATATATGATGTGATGTGCAACAAACGTTTAAAACAATTTAAATATTTCGGTCTCTGCATTTTACTGCCAATAAAATCGTCTGTTGCAGATCCCAGTGGCCGCGCGGTCTAAGGCGTGGGCCTGCGGCCGCTCGTTTGCTGGGATCGTGGGTTCGAATCCCACCGGGGGCATGGATGTTTGTTTCTTGTACAGTGTTTGTGTTGTCAGGTAGAGGTCTCTGCGACGGGCCGATCCCTCGTCCAGAGGAGCCCTACCGACTGTGGTGTGATCAAGTGAAAATAAACAACCTCGACACCTGCTGTGAACAAGTAGGTAGAAGAGGGAAGGACTACGAAACGAAACGAAACGAAACGACAATCGTCTGTCACTCATCCAAAGGGAAAGATAAGTAAATCCGTGCCAATCACATCCGCGCGTCTGTACAAACAAACAAACAAACAAACAAAGCGACTGTACACATACGAACTGCTGTCAGGATTCGTGTATTTGAACGCAGGACTGCTAGCTAGAAGTCAGTGTGCATCCGAAAGGTCCTGCGTCCTGCTAACTCGGTCCACATTCTACTGCATGCTTCTCATGCACTCCTCCTGATATTAAGTTCAAAATTTCCACCCAAACCTTATCAAAATTTCGTAACACTGCTCCCCTCCAAACGTGATCTTCAACTGCCCTCCTTTCCTGCATCCTCCTCAGCACCCTATTCTCGAACACCCTCAGTCTATGTTCTTCCGTCAATATGAAAGACCAAGTTTCACACCCATACAAAACAACACGCAAAACTACAGTTCGATATATTTTTATCTTTATATTTTTGGACAGCAAACTGCAAGACAAAAGACCCTGCACGAATGGTAGCAAGCATTCCCTAATTTCGGGCTTCTCTTAATTTATTAATGAATGGAATTTTGATTGGTTAGGGATGTTCCCAAATATTTGAAATCTGCCACACTTATACAGCATTCATGAAACACGACACAGTAACTTAATATCCAAAATACGCCCCATCCAAATATGAAGTTAAAGGTGAAGCAGTCCCATTACAGGCCTGAACAGGCCCACAGGGTTCCAGGAGGTTGAGGCTCCCATATTTCTAGAGAATCGGCACATGAAGGTGGTAAGGTTGTCAGCCCTACGCACCGGCCGCGTTTACCCTCCAGGAAATATTCCTGGTACTCATTTCTGTTAGAGGCTGAGTCGAACCCAGGGACACAGTGCGGCCGAAAGGATTATGCCAATCAAAAATTCCAATGACACCATCGGGAATCGAACCCGCGACCTTCCGGTTTGTAGTGCAATGCCTCAGCCAACTGCACCACCGCGGCCCCTATCCAAATATGAACCCCACCTTTATTTTGGTCTCGTGCGTTATGACTTCGTGTTGTTTAGTAGGTTGTTACCAACATCTTATAGGAACATACTGCTTCCATCTTCAGGTTCCCACTCACGTAACAAAAGTGCACGGTATCACAACCCAGGCAATTCAAAACGTTCAACTACGCTTTAATACCACCGGATGCCGTAATTTTAAACAGATTCAGTCTGTAAAAAAGGAACTTTCAGTGAAATTCCGTTTTCTAGTTTTGGAATCCCTGCATTATGATACGTCAGTATTCACTTTGGAACGCAGCCGTCTTCTCGACAGTTATTCCACAGCACAGGCTAGTAAGTTTTTATCACTCTGTACGTCACCACATCTTTCTCTCCACAGCAGCCCCTATGCTCACAGCGTTGATTCCACCCTTAAATTTAGGCTGCAGCTTCGGATTAAACCCTTGAATTTGGCGGCCGGGGAGAGGAGGAACTACATTACATAAGCCTATATCAAAGGCAAATCGAACTTTCCTACGATTCTGAAGCGTCCTAGGTATTGCCCGCTCATCCTTCTGGTTAAGGTACGCTGGAAGCAACGTCAAGTTTTGGGAAGTTCAGGTGGCAAATTGACGTAATTATGCAGCACAGGAAATAAATCGAAACGTTACTGCGTTTGGGCTGAATTGTGATGCTGAAGCCTCAGAGATACACACACATAATAGAGTCGAACTCGGTTATAACGACATCGGTTTATACGGCACCTCGTCTATAACGTCAGATATTCTGTGGTACTAATACATCCCTCACTGTTAACCATAACGTTACACGCCTCGGTTATAACAACACTCTTTTATAACGACACAAAGTACTCAGTCCCTTTCATGACGTTATAACCGGGTCCGAGTGTATATAAAAATCCCATCTCCTACCTCACAGAGAACAGTCTGTCTCCATCACAAAGACCCGGGTAATGTTGTTTAGGAAAGTAATCGCGGTTTATTACAAGAATCATACGAAACAAAAACAACGTGCGGGTAGCATGTAGACTGACTGACCGACTGACTAACACTACCTACCTACCTACCTACCTAACTAACTAACTAACCAACCAACTAACTAACTAACTAACTAACTAACTAACTCCATGGAGCAGAGGCCTTCTTGAGAAGCTAACAGTTTCTCAGCTAGTCAAGAAATTCCCCGCATTTTATGGAACCCGGAGCTTCATTACCGCATTCACAAGAGCCCGCCATCTGTCCCTATCCTGAGCCAGCTCAATCCAGTCCATGCCCCCATCCCACGTCTTGAAAATCCATTTTAATATTATCCTCCCATCTATGCCTGGGTCTCCCAAGTGGTTGCCTTCCCTCAGGTCTCCCCACCAAAATCCTGTATGCACCTCTCTTTTTCCTCCATATGTGCTACATGCCCCGCCCATCTCATTCTTCTCGATTTGATTACCCGAATAATATTTGGTGATGAGTACAAGTCATTAAATTAGCCTGTAGACTTTGTTTTTAATTTTTAAAGGAGGTGGTACATAGTTACCGGTGTGCTTTAAAGGGTCAATAACGCCAGTGCGTACAACAGAACCAATTCGTCCGGTGTCCCATAAAATAAATAGACAATCACTGAGAAACTTTATCGTCCCTGTTCTCTGATTTGACTCTTGGGTTTGCCATAAGAGACGTCAAAGGAGAACTGCAAAGCGTGTAACTGAATGAACAAATCAGAGAACAGATACGCTAATGACGTGGATGGAAGCAATGAAAGAAAGAAGAAAGACAAAAAAATGCTGTTAGGAGAATAAATCAATGCAATTAAAATTCTAAGCGGATAAATGGGAATGTGTTGAGCTGAATTAAAGAACTTACAAATGGAGAAAAATATGCGAGCAGGAACTTGGTAATTATTATTCTTTTACTAGCACGCCTACTGCTACGACAATGAAGTGCAGGACAAGATGCGTTACCAACACTAAACTCCAAGCAGTGCACTTGCGGACTCCGTATGATTTTTACAATAAACAGCATTAACCTGTGTTCTCTGCGAGGTAAGAACCGCCTTAAAATCTGAGTAAAGGTATTCAGGAAAGTCGGAACTGGTTTACGTAAGCGTGTCTGACCGCATGCGCGGCAAACTCTAACAACAAAACAGAATCCATCGATGGATCTTCAATCACAGTCCTCAGCCTCCTCCTTCAAGGCGTCAGAGGGCACCACCATCGCCTCGTGACCTTCACTGTTATTTAAACGCTTCGTTCATAAAACTTTGGTGGAATCTCACGCAGCCAAACAAACGCAATGTTGCCATATTAGACATTACAAGAAGAAATATTTCTTCCTTCGAATTACAGAAAATAACTGCACTTGTATTGGTCAGCTAAACCGTTGAAGCATGCACTTACATATCAGATACCGTAACTGAGAACACTGTCTTTGTAATACATATATTAACTGTTTAAAGCCCAGTGATTACTGTACGTACCGCCAGGTTTAACATTCACAAATTCTACGTTCTGCCCACACAGTGTGTTTATGTGTTTTGTGTGGATCTCAGAACAAACAGCGATTATTTCCCTATACAGCATTAACTGACTGGTTTTTATAACCGAGACTGTGTTTACAGCGCGGTACGGACTGGATCTTTATGCATATAATTCTACGTTCTGCCCACACAGTGTATTTATGTGTTTTGTGTGGATCTCAGAACAAACAGCGATTATTTCCCTATACAGCATTAACTGACTGGTTTTTATAACCGAGACGGCGTGTGTTTACTGTGCGGTACGCACTGGATCTTTAAATCTAATTCGGGTTAATTTTCGTCTTTAAAGGGCGACACTGTTAATCGCAACACACTATGCGAATCATATGAACACGTCACTTTAGAGTCACCAAATGCTGAAGCAGGTAATACATAAACATTCTGATTTAAACAGCTAGTACTAAATGGCAGAAAGACGACCTAACAGGAACTCCACTCTCAAAACACCAGCACCTGCTAAAACTGTTGCTTGCAGACGACCAAGTCATAATATCCAACACGGACGACAACCTACAGAAAGCTGCCCATACATTAAATCAGATAGTAACATAACATGGTCTAACTTTATGCGCACAGAAAACAAAATCGATGGCATTTAAAGGACAAGAGCCTGTCAGAAATAAAATTGTAACAGATAACAAAATTATAGAATAAGTAAGTCCTTTTAACTATTTAGGAAATTTGATATCCAACAAAAGAAGTCGACATTGATAACAAATTAACCCTTTAAAGACGAAACGTGTCTGTTTTATATAAGGACTCAGTGCGTACCGCGCTGTAAACACTCTCCACTTCGGTTATAAAAACCAGTCTCTTAATGTTTTATAAGGCAGAAGTTGCTGTTTGTTCTGAGATCCGTACAAAACACATAAACGCAATGTGGGCACCACGTAGAATTTTTTAATGTTAAACCTGGTAGTACGTAAAGTTACCGCTAGGCTTTAAAAGGTTACGTAACCACTTGAAAATAACAGGCATTGTAAATAATGTGTTTAGATCACAGAACACCCTAAAGAAAAGAAGAATAAAATTACACAACACACTCGGCCCCCCCCCCCCCCCCAGCTTTGTTATACGGCTGTGAAACCTGGACCATTAAAGCAAAAGACACAAGAAGAATAACAGCAGCAGAGATGAGATACATGAGAATAACAGCAGGACACACTTGGACAGATCATAAGGCAAATACAGAGATTGCAAAGGAATTACATACAACCCCAGTTTTGAACAAAATACAGGGCTATAAGAGAAACTGTATACACCACGTATATACAAGTAGCATTCCCCATAACAGACTGTCCAGGATAGTGAAAAACTGCACAACGAAAGGCAGAAGGATCCAGGGAAGGCCGATGAAGGGACTTCTGGATGAGAGAGACCGGAACGGGTCAACAAGGGCCCAACTCCATGGTGGCTTCATAAGGATGATGATGATGATGAACAGTTAGTCAAAACTGTATTACAATTCATTAAATCTAACCACAATTTTCAAATTTAACGAAAATCCGTCCAGTGGGACACATGCGGACAGACAGACAGATATGACGAAGCTAATATGTGCTTTCTGCGAGCATGCGACCGCACCCTAAAGAGGAATTCACACATTATGCAGCAGTACTTGATCTTGAAACATTTGTGCATTGAAATCATTACATATGTAAGAAGACAGGTAGGTAGGTAGGTAGGTAGGTAGGTAGGTTCAGGGTATTAAAATCACGATGAAAAGAAATTTAAATACCAAATTTAAAAAATAAAACAAAAAAAAGTTCTGGAGGCGCCGGGTATCGATCCCGGTACCTCTCGCATGCTAAGCGAGCGCTCTACCATCTGAGCTACGCCCCCGACCGGCTACGCTTTTCCTTCTGGCCTCAGACACAGAGAGTTTGGTGCTGTGTTTTGTAAGCATTTCACTGTCTTGTTATATTTCAAATAATCACAAACGAAAACAGCAGGCCATATGTATACAACAGTCCTCAACAGCGACCATAAGCATAACGGCAACGAATAAAACCCGACGGCGCCATTCGGTTCACCTTATGACGTCACTGAACCGCAGTGTACATTCACAGGCGCAACCATGCGTTATCGCTGGCATGAGTACATCGACCAGATAAAAGCCTTGCGACCGTAAACAGTTCACAGGCACTGTCGCGGAAACCCCCAGGAATTTTAGGTACAGTACTATAATAACACGTTTTTCGAGATGATTAATGAATTTAATTTTGGCAATACACATAACCAACAGGCGCATGTCCGGGTTTTCATTATTTGACGGTACGTAAAAACCCATCGTAAGCGAGTTTTTAAAAGTACGTTCACAGAGTCACAATCCGAAAACCCCCGTACCTAACCCAGTGAAGAAGAAGGAGAAAAAGTGCCTCGCCATGCATCAGCAATCCCAGAAACCTCAGCGAAGTATGGGCCGTTATTTTAACTGACAAATATCGGCTGCCATTCCCGATCGCCACTACGTCGCGCCTGTAGGCGGTTGGCAGAATGCGCTATGTTAGTGCGGTAAAGAGTGGATGGGAACTGGCAACCGGCAGTGTCATATACAATAATGTGTTCATGATATGGCTACAGATACCTGACACACTACAGCATATATTTATTCTGCACACTACACTGCACAGCCTTGGAGTAAAATGGTGTGTCAGACTGTGTTTAATATTGCTGTAACTGAAGTAACAGACCGGGATGACCCAAGTTAAGACTATACCTGTTCTGTCACAGGAAAATGTGAGTAGGTGCTGCAATGACGACTGGAGGGTATCCAGACTACTTCTGTTATCATCATCATCATCACCACCACCACCACCACCACCACCACCACCACCACCCCCTTTATACAGGGTATTCACACTTATATACCTGAAACAAACCATGTTTCTAGGGTACACAGTGTCGCAGCTATTCCGCGCGTACTGTTAATGGTGCATATAGCGCTGTCTGCAATATTAAACCCTTTTGTGCTTCTACACTAGCACTTCCCGCAGTGTGTGCGCTGTGCCCAGTACAGCTGTTTTCTGCAGTTCCTTGATATCGTGCTGTCCCGGTACGCTGCTCAAGTATTTTCTGAAGGATTTTGAAATGGTTCCAGTTGCCCCTATTATAACTGGCGTCACTTTTGTTTCTACATTCCACATGCGCTGTATTTCTGTTGTAAGGTTTTTATATTTTAGAATCTTCTCGGCTTCTTTCTTTATCACATTTCTGTCTCCCGGGATTGCTACATCAATTAGCATACATGTTCCTGTTTCATTATCCCGGATTATGATGTCCGGTTTACTGTTGGGGACGGTTCTGTCTGTTTGCACCTGTTGATTCCACAATACGGTTACCTTGCCCACTTGACCTGTTTCTACTGATTTCGGTACATGCTCATACCAGAGTTCACTGTCTTTTATTATTATTATTATTATTATTATTATTATTACCCCACAAAGGGCAGACCGGCTAAAAATATTTACACTAAATCGGAAAGACTGTCAGTTGTACAGCGACTTGAACTTGGTCTGAAAGGGTTAATTTGTACAGCTGGCAGATGACACTACCCAGAAAGACCAACAGATGCGACACAGTCGGGCCCCGGGCCCGCTTCCGTACCGTCAGGTCCCTGCAATCTGTATACCGGCTTCCCCCCTTTATTATTATTATTATTATTATTGTTAATTGCATAACATTATGTTCAAACTGTCCACTGGGTCTACGAAGCACGCTGTAAAAGCTTCAAAGTATTTTAGATATAGTTGCTTACTCAACCTCACGCTCCGGCCGCTTTACTTCCGGTACGAACTTACAAAGAACTTATAAGAACAGAACCCAGATCGATTCCCTGCTGCTACATATGCTCTGCAGTTTAATCTGACACCTGCATGCACTTCACGAATGTGTAACGCTATGTCCAACTAGGTGCTGTCGCTAAAGCAACTGACGGTTATCTTTTGGAGTCGTGCTACTGACAGCTAAACGTTGTTTACTTCACTGTCGTGTGGTCAAGTTTTTTAGGCATTCTTTACGAAGTAGAAAAAAAAAACACCTTATGTGCAGAGCACGTCCATCCGTCTGTCTGTCGCCCAATATCGGCCCAATAGATACTTTTTCGGATTTTCATTAAGTTCAGGATGGGTGTTCACTACAAAAACTCGCCGATGAAGCATTAGTTTCACTGAAATCTGCTGACGGTAATATTTTACTTAAGGGCGTAAATGAATCCCTATCAGTAATTTATATGCTTATCGACCGATATGGGCGAAATTTGGTACAGAGAATCGCATGATGCTGTTGAGCGATTGTGACTTTTCGTGAAAATCGATGCACTAGAAGCCATACTTTACTTAGGTGCGCAAAATAAATTTTGACCATATTTTCTACTTTCTTTTTTTTCCCCCGATTTTCACAAAATTCGGTAGAGGAACTGTCCACAACAATTTGTTTACTGTACGTGTGTGTCGCGAAATTCGGCGCAGCCAATGCCGTACTTTACCTACCAGTGTAAATAAATTTGTATCCGAACTTTCCACATTTATTGTACGCTTTGTGTAAAATTCCGTACAACAGATCCGCAGATAACGCTGTTCAGCATTTGTGGGTTTCATGAAAAGCGGCAAAATTTTTCTTTAGATTTCGGTGTTAATGGCGATGACAAGTGAATCACGGGACCCAGGTATACGTACGTTCTTATGCACTGCCTGTGAAATACTCTTTGCATAATTTAAGAATTACAAACACAGCAGCGAAACGAAACTTTAAGTACATATATGTATACATATATTTAATATTTAATAATCGGGATTTTGTGAATGAGTTAATGAACCTTCTGGTTCCACAAAATGCGGGGAATTTCTTGACCAGCTGAGAAACTGCTAGCTTCTCAGAAAGGACTCTACTCCATGCAGTTACTTAAGCTTATCAGGTTGAATATCCCTTATCCGAAATTCCGAAATCCTCCAAAATCCGAACCTTTATGCGCGCCGACACGAATACAGGGCTGTACACATGCACGTACTGTAAATAAATCCAACGTTCAGTTTGTTTTTACACCCTAAATAAAACCTGTATATTCGCCGCTGTACATGAAACATAAATGGGTTTCGCGTTTAGATTTGGTTCCCACCCCCACGCCTTCTCATTATAATAAGCAAATATTCCAAAAACCGAAAAAATCCGAAATCCAAGACACTTTCGGTTCCAAGCATTTCGCATAAGGGAGGCTCAACCTGTACTTAGTATAAACAGAATTTTACATAATAATAAAATTGGACACTGATGATGATGGTGATAATTCTTATGTATGATCGAAATCTACACAATCCAAAAGCGGTCTGTTGGGAACTCAGTGCTGGAATTTGTGTCAACTGATCTTTCAGAGACCCAGTTAAATGGCCGTCGACACGTTGCTTCTGGAACTTCCTTAACCCTTATAGCATAGTGATAAATACACGTGTATAACGTACAGAACACCTGCTTTAACACTTTAAAACAGCAAAATTAACCTTAATTATACATATTCAGCCCGTACCGCGCAGTAAACACTCTCCGCCTCGGTTATAAAAACCAGTCAGTTAATGCTGTATAGGGAAATAATCGCTGTTTGTTCTGAGATCCACACAAAACACATAAACACACTGTGTGGGCAGAACGTAGAATTATATGCATAAAGACCCAGTCCGTACCGCGCAGTAAACCCACTCTGTCTCGGTTATAAAAACCAGTCAATTAATGCTGTATAGGGAAATAATCGCTGTTTGTTCTGAGATCCACACAAAACACATAAACACACTGTGTGGGCAGAACATAGAATTATATTTAAAGATCCAGCCCTACCGCGCAGTAAACACACTCCATCTCGGTTATAAAAACCAGTCAGTTAATGCTGTATAGGGAAATAATCGCTGTTTGTTCTGAGATCCACACAAAACACATAAATACACTGTGTGGGCAGAACGTAGAATTTGTGAATGTTAAACCTGGCGGTACGTACAGTAACCACTACACTCATAAGAACTAACGCACAAAAACCTGCATTTTGCCCACACTGTGTACGTGTTCCCAGTACTTAACTTATCGGCCTTTACAGTGACGACGGACTGTGTTGTCTGTCAGGCAGAAACCATTTTATATAACATTTAGGCACAGGTGAGGCTTCAAATGGCTAAGGAACACAAAATATCACGAGGGCCCCATACGGACCCAGTTCCACAATTACACAGGACAGACTGCATGGCATGATGCAAGAGGAAGTCATGCTAGACGCAGTCGCAGACAATTCACTGCTGTTTGTTCTGTCTGACACGTAACAAACACCGAGCAAACAAAACCATTGGGGGGCAGGAAACAGCTGATGTGGTGAAAACCAAATGAACATCTGACTCTCTCGTTACAGTCGTACACGCGTCATTTGTCCTGCCCTTGTTTTACGAGCAACTATAAGAAATACGCGTTCTTCGTCCGGGGAAATATTCGCATCGTTTGTCAATTACAGCGGAACCCGGTTATAACGACAACGGTTTACGCGAAAACTCGTATATAGCGACAGATATTCTGTGGTACCAATAAATTCCTCACTATTAACCATAACATTACACTGCCCGGTTATAACAACACTCGTTTATAACGACACAAAATATTCAGTCCCTTTTTTTTTACGTTATAACCGAGTTCGACTGTATATTATCAACAAAAGCTAAAATTTTCCATATTATACATTTCACCACTATTACCAGATTTCTGCCTCCTTTATCTCAACCCACATCAAGTACTGGACGCTTCCGATATTACCGCTACACAGTGAGACGTATTCAGTGAACACGAGGGCTAATGACCATTGCTCAGGCCCTGAATAAATTCAGTGCTGGAAACCGACATACCAAAGAGTTAGCTTGTTGTGTTTAGAGCTTTCCACATTTTACAGATTTAACCTTTTAAAGCCTAGCGGTAACTTTACATACCGCCAGGTTTAACATTAAAAAATTCTACGTGGTGCCCACATTGCGTTTATGTGTTTTGTACGGATCTCAGAACAAACAGCAACTTTTGCCTTATAAAACATTAAGAGACTGGTTTTTATAACCGAAGTGAAGAGTGTTTACAGCGCGGTACGCACTGAGTCCTTATATAAAACAGATACGCTTCGTCTTTAACCTTTTAAAGCCTAGCAGTAACTTTACGTACCACCAGGTTTAACATAAAAAATTCTGCGTGGTGCCCACATTGCGTTTATGTGTTTTGTACGGATCTCAGAACAAACAGCAACTTTTGCCTTATAAAACATTAAGAGATTGGTTTTTATAACCGAAGTGGAGAGTGTTTACAGCACGGTACGCACTGAGTCCTTATATAAAACAGATACGCTTCGTCTTTAAAGGGTTAATATTCCCTCCTCAATATGTTTTTAACACAAATTGTGAACCTGAGGATGACCTGAAATAGATCGAAACAAGAAGTTGTGCATAATAAACGAAAATTTAGTTGTGTTTGGACGGATTTTGACTGGATTTGTTACAAACATCACAGCGGGATGACATCGTTTCAAATCGTTTTAACTTCTTTAGATATAATGTAGGAAAACAAAAGATTCTGAAACAAAATTACACTAACACAATCAATCCTACACAACTCAAGTTTTACACCTTCCACCGCCCCTGCATATACAGACTGTTGACGCAACACTTAGTGCAATTGTGCGACCACAAACGTGAAGGCAGCATGATCCTCCGAACCGTCGGTCTCCACTTAAGACCACACGGTGTACACAACCCCGAATATCACAATGTGAACATCCAATGCGACGTCGATCGGTAAGCAAAGCAAGCAAAACATATCACATCTTCAGGCCAATTTTGTATGATAGAAGGAAGGCAAATGTTTTTATTTTGGATGGTACAGCAACCGTGCAAGGTGAGGTCAGATACGAAAGGAATGTCCGGCGCCTGGAGCCCCAAAACAACTGCTCACTGCCCCCTGGTCTGGTATAGAATTCCATTCCTCGTCCCTCGCCCCGATTCAACACAACATGTAGCCCACCCGGCTAGCTTCATTCATTCAGACCTCCTACCATGCATCAGCGCCACTGGGAAACAGTACTTGCTGCCATCTATCAGCCGCGCAGTCCAACTATCACAGAACTGACAGCATCTGTTCTGCAACTACTGACCACCTACCGCGACACGACAATCGATACACAACGCCTTCATCCCCATCTAGCTGCACACGCTACAACTTGGACAACAGCAGACGATGGCCAATCACACCGGCCTCGTCGTCAACCGCGTGTTCTGTATTCTATCATTCGAACACCGGGTTTCCGGGTTCAAATCCTGCTCGCAGCATGTGCGTACGAATGTGTTTCTTCCGTGTGTGGGTTTTCCCGTGTATGTAGAAGCCACTTTGATTGGCTGGAAGCCTTGTCCAACGAATCCTATCAAATGCTGTTCAAACAAAATTCACAAAGATTTAGTCTCCTGTAATTGTATGCCATGTTGACCAGTAAATAGTTACTGGTGTTTCGGATCAGCGTAGTGATTCCATCCGCAGGGTCAAGAAGACCAAGCTTTTAGACTGCTGGCTAAGCATTTACCAGCTCACAGGGCATAACACATGCAAATTGTGTTACGCAACACGCGACATAACTACAGCAATACAGGCTGCAGTTACACAGACATTGGCATTAAGAAAACACGAGACATTAAATACCAATACAAAATGAAATGTGAAAGTACAGTATTGACAGTTATGTTTGGGCTGCCTGAAAGCAACACAGGAACCTCTGAGGTAGAGGATGTGGGCATAAACCCATCCATGACACACTTCTTAACTCTCCTGATAAAATCCACAGACTCTACTCGAATGTACACGCATGCTCAACTCATAACACATAGGCATGGGTGCCCGCCCAGCATCAAGCATCAGGACCAAACAATATGGTGGGACGCGGAAAGAGGCAGTCAAAAGGCACGGACTTAACAGTCACCTAAAAACTGCTACCTCTCTTGCTTCTGACTGTACAGATACTGCTAGTAATGTTTAAGGCATTGAGGGAATGGCTAATGCCTTACAGGACCACCAGCTGGACATGCAGGTCTTTAACTATAAGCATTATTCTAATACAAATGATATTACAAACAACGAATGATAAAAGCAAGGCCCTACCTTGCATTTTCAAATGTCGCTGCTGGTGAGTTCCCAATAGCGCCAAACCCAACGCCTACTGCAAGACCCTCTGAAAAAAAAATGCATGTATAAACAAATTTGTTTTGTGGCGTCAGAGGCTGAATGTGTGGATTTTATTTTTAAAATCAAATATTACTGACCTTTAAATTCTTAACAAGCTGTCAGCCAGTGTGTCTGAACGTTAAATGCTGGCAGTAGGCAATATGCTAGTGACATCTGGTACAAATTTAGTGAACTTAGCAAAGAACTGTGGTAAATCTGAAATGAAGTGTACTCCTTATCAGGGGGCACTTTACAGATATATCCACATATCGCCTATAAAGGGTTAAAGCCTTACTTTAATCAGTTGCACCAGACATTCGGAAATGAGGCTCTAGAACTGAACCACACTAATATATAATGAATGAAATTCCACGAGACCGTGCAATGGCAGCACCACATCTCACGTTGAGAAAATGTCATCAGCACTCAGTTTTGAATTTAAGACTGTCACCTTCTGCAGTGTGACACCATGCACTCTGGTAGAAATATACAAACATTTCAGTGGCACCTGCTGCCTCAATCACCTGGATAGACCTGAGAACGTTCCTTCATCTACCCAGATGAATGCAGAAGGTGCTCTGAAACTTTTGTACATCTCTACCACGCAAAACAGTGTCAGACCTCAAAAAAGAGCAATCTTCATATCGTCTGTCACGAAAACTTAAAACCTTACAGTTATAACTTTATTTTAATCCTTAAGGGTCAAGGAGTCCGAGAACAATTCTTTTTCAACTGCTTGACCCTTGACCATGAAGACACTATGATCCTTTGCAATGTCATGAACCACTAACTCACTGACGCAGCATCACAACACCTGAATACTTTAATGTGACCTGTCTGTTATGGCCAGTCACCAGCAAACACTGCAGTTCTGGCCATCATAAACCCTGCTGATTTCAAACTTTCTGATGATTGTGACCATTGAAATGATGGTGAAACACTTGTTTAAGTGCTCAAAATGGTAATTAAGGCCATGCAATCTTGTGTGAAGTATGAGGTACTCACAGTGGTGTTCTTGCAAATTCAAGTCTTCTGCAAGGTGACTTTGTGTCATTCAGTGTGCAGTTTCTGATGTTTCATCTTCACAGTCAAGCAGTCCAAGAGGTGGGACTGCTTGATTGTGAAACGTCTGAAACAATATAACTGGAAACTACATAACCAGACATAACAGACACATAGCAGACAACTTGAATCCTCAGTGAATTCCTCTCACACTATAAACCACAGCAACACAGAACAAGAATCCAGTGTTTCAGTCACTGCCTCCGTCTCCATAAATATTAGACTTCTGTGTTTCAGATACGGGAGATCCCTAATATGTCTCACCAAACATGTTTCAGACATGAGAAATCCCTGATATGTCTCAACAAACATGTTTCAGATACGGGAGAGCCCTGACATGTCTCAACAAACACGTTAAAGATACAGGAGATCATTCAGCACAAAATGTAAAGTTACAGTTCTGTATATTTTATCATTTATGATTTTTGTAGGCAGACAGAAAGACAAGGAGATTCTGAACAAAAGCATGTAAAGCATTCCCCCAGCTGATCATTACAAAACTTACCTGGTATATTATGTACAGTAATTGCAACAATTAGCAAAAGTATCCTCTTCCACTGACCATCCTTATGATTTGCAACTAATTCTTGAACTTCACTAGCGGAACTGTAACGGTCTTTGTGCGATGAACTGTTCATTACTCTTCTTCTCGACAAAGGATTCGAATTTACCAGCCCTTCACCAAATCCTATAAAAAGTTTCAGATTTGAATATCACCAAAAAAAACTTGTCAGAGATCTTTAAATATGCATACATGGCACTGTACTTGGGTCACAGAAAGAATGAACACAGGCACTGAAAGTTCAAGTCGGTCACCTGCTCTCACATCCACCCACGTAGCACACCTACCCTCCATCACCAAATATAACACTAGCAGAACATGCAAGATAGAATGATGGCTAGAATACAAATGACAACTGGCAGCAGTGGCAGAAGACATGCAGCAGAGCAGGGCTGTGGAGTCAGAGTCGGAGTCAGGAAGAATTTTAGGTGGAGTCAGAGTCGGTAAAAATGTATAGCAACTCTGGCTCCAACCTCAGTCTAAAATGTTATCTAGATACCCCAACTCCAGAGCGCTGATAGCTACAATAACCATTAGACTTATATGTAAAAATAGGCTACGAGTCTAAAAAGTAGCCTGATGATTCATGTGGTGATGATGAAACGTTTTACAGGTTTACCACTACTGATACATATTGAGATTTTATGAAAGAGTCGGGAGTTGGAGTCAGAGTTTTAAAAATTGAGGAGCTGGAGTTGGAGCTTTTGTGTACCGAATCCACAGCCCTGCAGCAGAGGGCACACAACTGCTAGGCAGACAAGTGACAGAGAACCATGTTCATTCGTTCCCTGACTTGACTTTTAACACTTAATACAGATTACATTATCATCCAATTCAGAGTATTTTTGGACAGTCAATACGAAAGAAATGGCCATGTACGGCAAACAAACACAACACTGAAGCAACTTGTTAGCTATCTTTATATTTTCTGCATTCTGACACTGAAACACGAATATATACTTACTGTGCTGTGTGGTCATTTATAGACCCATCTCCTCAGTAATAAGAACTTAAGTTTTACAGGATGTGATGCCTTGCTGAAGAGTACACAGGTACCAACATTTTTGAGGAACCTGTTCCCCTCTTTCTTTAGGGTACACCTCTTCTATGCTGAAGATGGAGGCAGCAGGTTCCTTTAGAGCACTGGTATCTCTCTACCAAACTACAAAGTGTCACACCCCAGCAGACCATAATTTTAATATACACTGCTGCCAAAAGATGAAATCTATTAAGAAATAAAACACTGCATACCATAATCAGCTATAAAGCATGTAAAATTCACCTTCAATTGTTGTTGTCTCTGTGGTTTCTGTATGATGAGTGTCATAAAAGCTCAGATTTCTGTCATCCTTCTCCTTACGAAATACACTGTCAGAAGAAAATGCTGTCAAAAAAGAAGCACAAACTAAGTTCATGTATGGGACATTATAAAATGCATCACATTCTGTATTTTTGTAAGTGGATGTATCACCTAAAACCAGGTTTGGTGAATGCACACCAAGGGATGAGATGAATAAATCAGTTCCATAAACAAAAAGTGCTCCAATCAGAAATCCCAGAGCAACAGGGAAGAAGGAATATTCCCCATTTTGTCCATAAAGTTTAGAATCTTCAGCCATTTCTATTGCAGGAGCTAGAAGTGACCAGTATGAAGCAGCTGCCATAACTCCTCCAGCAAAGCCAAGACTAGTGTCCAGCAGTTTACGCTGAAATTCAAGACAGAGATTATGCTGCAGTGTTTCAGATGGATATTCAGGCTTTGACAATTTGTAACCAGAAGCATAATATACTCAGTCTAAACACAACTTTCATTTATAAAGCTTAACCAGCTGCATTTAGTTTGATCAAGATTATTCCACTGTGATAGCCATCATCATGCTGATCTCAAAAATAAATAAAAACAAAGAAATTGTTTCATGTTCAAACTACAGGTAATGAATTTTACAGCATGGTAAACCATGAATTCTGAGTTTCAAGACCTATAATAATAATTATTCTATTTTTAAATCTAATGTTATTTGTAATTATTATACAGTCCTTCACTCAGTATAATGGTTAACTCAAATTATGTACACATTTCATTGGTACTAGCAGTGATACATACACACACAAATAATTCTGAATTCCGTAAACATCTAACATTCAGTAACATTGTTATAAAGCATACACATTATTTTCTCCTGTCATTCAATTGCATATGTAAAAACTGATAAACAAACTCTTTACCTCTGTTATTATACCCATATTACCAGACTTATATAGTCATATTAAACACTACTATGCTCTATTAGTATACAACAATTCTTACCTGCGTCCCTTGGAAAAATACAACCATACCAGCCCCTGCGGCTGTCACTCCCCAAGTAAAAATTGTTCCTATAAGAGCTTGAAAAATAGCGCCATGGTTTTGTAGCATTTTGGATACAAAATAATGCCCCTTTTCTAATGTGTCATTCAAATTTGAATCCAATCGACGTGTCCTGTTGCACCCACGTCTGATGTTTCCAAGGAGATGGACTGTTTGGAGCGCTCAGCAGTAGAATACTACTCATATTATTGGGTCAGTACGTACAAAGGAAACCATGATAACCACACTTTATCATTATTTACATTGACAACGCCAGCACTTCTAAAAAGTGGAACAGTACCACAGGATCAATCAATACATATAGACTCATTCAGTTGGACTACAGTTACCGTGGATACTGCTTTCTCCGTAATGCTGGTATTCATAGTTATGTAAACGGGAAATCAAGAAAATATTACGAAAATCATGTATAAAAGGCGCAACAATCATCACATCATACACCCATCCGTCATCTCCAGGGACACTCTTCAACACACTAACCCTCACGTGCCGTGAACTGTGGCTTGTATGTTATGTTGGCATCAATGTGTTCATGCGCAGTTCATTTTGCAGTTACGAAAACAACGTCCGTCGTGGTGAGAACGTAGTGGAATATCCGCATGTTAGTTGTGCCTAATTTCCATACTGCTGTGCGTAGTTTCAGCGTTCAGTGATATATCCTCGGTGAAGCGATTGTGTTCGCAGAGAGGTTGCAAAAAGTTAATAATTGCAGCAGTATGGTAAGTTATGAAATGTAAAATGCTGGATAGGTAATTGCAGCTCCTGGTGCTTACATTTATAGATGTTCTCTTCTACTTGTTATTCGCAGGGGCTGGCAGTGTATTTGAATATGAATGGTATGTGAATGAACTGGTCAAGATGAACTGTCGATATATCTAGTTTATTCCACTCGACCCCGGTCGGGGTCTTGAAGCAAATGCTCCCGGGTGAAACTGACTTTGGTCATGCATGTTATCCGTAACTAGCAATTGAGAAACTAATAGTCGCAGAACTCGAGGAGTGCCCCACCTTCATGGAACCCGCTGGTTCATTACCACATTCACGAAGGGCCCTCACTTGCACCCTGTACCAAGTCAGATGAGTGCAATCCAAATCCTCTTTCTTGAATAGCTATGTTAGTATTTGTTTGTCATCTGTCTCATGGACAGTAAGGTCCTTTTAATCCAGGTTTCCTAACAGAAATTTTGAATGAATTTGTGATGTCCTATATGTACTACAGCCTCTTGCACCACGTTCTTGGTTTACTGTGAACTGTAAAACATAGCTTAAATATGTGTACTGAGAGTCTGTTATGTATTAAAGATCCTTTAAATGTGGTACCATCGATCAGTATCACATTTCTTATTTATGTATCTTTTGCAGGCTGAGGAAGTAAACCCCAAAGCATATCCACTGGCAGATGCCAGCCTTACTACAAAGATTTTAAACCTGATCCAACAGGCGCTGAACTACAAACAGCTGCGGAAAGGTGCAAATGAAGGTAGAATAATTGCCAGATACACAACTAAGATATCTCACATATTAAAGCACTGTGCATATTCAGGAAGACAATGGTATGTTGTTTGTAGCTACACCCTCCACTTGTTACTAATGCTGGTTATACGGAAAATTATTTTAACCCTTTAAAGACGAAGCTTATCTCCTTTATATAAGGACTCAGTGCGTACCGCGCTGTAAACACTCTCCACTTCGGTTATAAAAACCAGTCTCTTAATGTTTTATAAGGCAAAAGTTGCTGTTTGTTCTGAGATCCGTACAAAACACATAAACGCAATGTGGGCACCACGTAGAATTTTTTAATGTTAAACCTGATGGTACGTAAAGTTACCGCTAGGCTTTAAAAGGTTAAAAAGCAATATGCTGTATCCATGTGGATGGGCATGGGGGTGTTACCCAGTCTCCTGTACAATGGGTACCATGTGTCTTTCCCAGGGGGGTAAAGTGGCCAGGGCATGGCATTGACAGCCCACCCCTATCTAGCATTGAGGTTAAAGAAAGAGTAGAGCTATACCTCTACTCCCCTCTGGGCCCTTATGGTCTGTTATAGGGTGAACTTCACCATTACTTTACTCCCATATGCTGTATCCAAGTGTGTGAGCTTACTGACATTTCAGAGAACTGTACTGCTTCTATCTTGAGGGTTGATCCTGACTGTGGAGGCATCAGCTTACTTTGAAGTGTTGGTACCTGTGCCAGAAGCAGGGCTGTGAAGTTGGTACACAAAACCTCCGACTCCTCAATTTTTAAATCTCCAACTCCTTCATAAAAGCTCAGTGTGTATTAATAATGGTAAATGGTATCATAAGACATTTCACCACCACCACATGAATCATCAGGATACTTTTTAGGCTTATAACCTATATTTAAGTATAAGTCTAACAGTTATCATAGCTAGTGTCTATTTAACATTTTATATTAAGGTCAGAGTCAGTACATTTTTACTGACTCTGACTACACTTTTACCGACTGTGACTCCCAACTCCACAGCCCTGCCCAGAAGACGGGTGTCAGTAACTAAATTCTGTTTGCAGTTCTAATAACAATATTTACTTTGCAGCTACAAAAACACTGAATCGTGGTCTGTCGGAATTCATTGTAATGGCCGCTGATGCAGAACCATTAGAAATTTTACTTCATTTGCCTCTGCTTTGTGAGGATAAAAATGTACCTTATGTATTTGTACGATCGAAACAAGGTAAGCACAATGAGATACATATTTGAACTCCGCAGTTGTTTGTGACTGCCATTAGTGAAGTTATCAGTAAAGAAGTTTCATGCTGGTATCTGGTAACTTTCCATAGCACATCCATGAGCAGAAATTTATTACGTTATGTTATATTTATGTCTTAACACTACATTTAAATTAAAGGGATTTTTTTGTTTAGTGAAGGATTTGAAGGAAAACCACAGTTATTTTACAGTTAGTTGAAAGGTATGAGATGAAATATTTTGCTGCAAATAATGATACTGATACAGATGTTCTTGTTTATGCAGCTTTAGGTCGTGCGTGTGGAGTATCTCGGCAAGTCGTGGCTTGTTCAGTGACTGTCAACGAGGGGTCGCAGCTGAAACCACAAATCCAGTCCATTCAGCAAGAAATAGAACAGCTGTTGGTCTGAGCGGATCGTGTTAGTGTCTCGAACTTTGAGTTGTGCATGAATTAACACACTGTGTGAACATAACTTTCATTCCATGTTTTATAAGAGTTAATGATGACCTGTTCGATTTTTCAGAACATTTTCTAAGAAAAATAAACATAAAAGGACTGCTGCTAATTCAAAAATGTTTTTTCTGTACTGCCTTGTAGAAATGATGTTCTGGAGATATTTTCCTGAAAACTTACAAACTGTGAGGGGGGGTCATCTTATAGCCACACAAACAGGTAGCCATCACATTTCTTTCAACACTGTACATAATGTCTGCAGGTGAATTAACTCATGAAGCTCCTGATTATACAGTTTGCTCCATCCTCCTGTCACTTCGTCTCCCGTACATCCAAATATTCTGCTCAGCACTGTTACAAAACATCCTCAGGCTGTTTTTTCCACTTGAGGAAAAGGACCAAGGTTTACACACATAAAAGATGCAGAATTAGATGCACATGTAAATTTTAATCTCTATTAAGAATTTCTGACAAGCTGGTCTGAACATTGTGAAGAAGAGAAAAATCTCTTGCCGCTGCGAGGAAATGAATTCCAATTTGTCAGCTTTATGACCTGTAGTGTAAGTCACTATACCAACTGACTATTCCCAACTCCCTTTCAGACTTTGATTACTTTTTATTGACGTTGAGTTTCATATATTAGAATTAAAACGTGGGAATTATGGTCTGAGATGTTTTACGTGATCTTGTAAAGCTCATATGAAAAGACTGAATTGTTATACGTGTCAAGGTACGCCTATATAATACGAAAATTATAAATCTGGTAGCACAAAGAGCTGAACCCCAATTTGAAGAGACAAATGTAGTTACCCGTTAAACATTTACTTTGGGACATATGAATGTAGAGCAAACAGTGGTAAAGCATTGAATGTCCAGTTCTCATGCCAACGTAACTTCTGAAAAGTTCCCAATTCTTTTCTGAACCTCGCATCCCTCTCCTGCCGCGATTTGCTGTGAGGGAATCCTTGGAACCAAGTCTGAAGTTGATGAGAGAGTTGAGCAGCATCGTCAAACTTCCATCCATTTACATTGTGGTGTACCAGCTCACTTAGGCTGCAGGCAAAACACAAGTCTTAGACGTCATGGGTATTTACTCAGGCTTACCTGTCAATGGTGTGCTACATACATAATATGAAACTGTCTTACGGTCTTCATTTGGTCTCGATAATTATGTGTCATACTCGCACAGTATCAAGCATTATAACAAGCTGTCACTTGGGCGACCCCTTCACGTCTTGAGTCATGACAAAGTTCCTGTCATCATTTGAACTCTGCCAAGTTCAAATCACGGTACATGATCATTACTTTATCTGAAAACCATTGCTGCTTTCTTTCACTATTGCACTGTGCAATATGTGCAGTCGGCTGAGTGAGCTGTGTTAACATGATAACTGAGTTATATTATGGACACTCAGGATAGGGTTCAGTAGCAGGCTTTTGTGAGTATGGTATTGAACATTTGGGTTCCATAGAAGGCAAGGAACTTCTTGACTAGCTGAGCAATTAGAAGCTCCTTCCAGTTATGTCACGATGACACTGTCATGCTTTGCAAACTGCAGAGTAACTTACCATGGGAAGTTGTACGCACAGACAGGAAGACCACAGCCAAACATATCCACTATTTTCATTGGGAGGTCCAGTCCACTGGATGAATTGTGAAGACATATTCCTAAGTTCGCACTTGCTGCAACAGGCAGAAGAGCTGTTATTTATCAACATCCCAGTCCATAAATACCACTCTTTTCATAACACATCTGCTATCCATATTCTAATGCACTGTTTCTCAGCCCTTTCTTTGCTCATGGCCTCCTCTGTGCTTGCTTTTATCTGTGTGGCCCCCACCCTTCCTGGATGCTGTTACTTATGAGAAAAAAAAACTTAATTTATTTCCACATTGTTGATTTATATAGAATATATTTATGTTACTTTTATTTACAATACTATACAGTCAGACTCATAACGTCATGAAAGGGACCGAATATTTTGTGTCCTTATAAACGAGTGTTGTTATAACCCAGCGGTATAATGTTACGGTTAACAGTGACAAATCAATGGTACCACAGTATATATGACATTATAGGCGAGGTGTCGTACAAACTAATGTCATAATTGGGTTCTAGTGTACAACACATTATTTACTTAAACAAGTAAAAATATTCTGTTAAAAATTGGCATTATATTCATTGTGTTCCTTGGGCCTGATGAACACTTGCAACTTTTTCAATATCCAGTTGCACTGTCATCAGTGATAAGCGAAGATCATCTCTCTTCACAACATCAATACAGTTGCATACTTTTGACAGCAAGTAAGCCTCCCAACTGAAACCGGGTTCAACCAGATAAGATGTGAGAAAAGCAGTAAAATATGACTTTTCCTTTCGTACTGTGGGGGATGTGGGGGAGAAGGGAACCTTTGATCTAATTTTAAATTTTAAATTTTTTATTCAGGCAATGAAGTTTTGGTGGCCCCATAATTTTCTGTCATTCTCCTGAGGCCCCTTAGAAACTTGGTGCATTGAGAACCACTGATACACGATGATGTCCTGACTTCAGCAGCTCATTATGTCAGACGCACGAAAATGTAACTTTGAAGTTTCCTACCGCAGACCTAACAGAAAACCCACCGATATTATGAAATTTACTGCATATTGTCACCAATATGTATGGTAGTCACAGTTGTTACAGCAATGTACATGTATTGTGGTAGAGCTAATGCCTAGTACACACTTGGACTCAATGTTGCGATTTGTTGTTGCGGGGCTGAATCTCGGTTGCTCCGATTCATTGTCACAGGACAGCCTGGACGCTGCCCCGATACAATG
The DNA here is from genome assembly GCA_013340265.1 of Coptotermes formosanus. Lineage (NCBI taxonomy): Eukaryota > Metazoa > Arthropoda > Insecta > Blattodea > Rhinotermitidae > Coptotermes > Coptotermes formosanus. The sequence continues at coordinate 347,692 of BLKM01000799.1, read as the reverse complement.
AATCATGTCCACACCTAGCAGGTCTGTCGGGAGTCATTTCGCACCATCATGTCACAGGAGTTAGCTCTTGCTGCAATATCCACGTCCCTTGCATTGCTCTGTGAGCGCACTAAAAATAAAAAGCCCAAATGTTGGTGGATCTGTCAGTTATTCGCGGGAGGACACAGACATGGACTTGACCTTTTGGATACCCTGAAGTTAGAAGATGGATCTGGATTCAGGAATTTTATCAGGATGACTCTGACAGACTTCGAGCGTCTTTTGAAAATGATCGGTGGCAAACTATCAAAAGAGAATACAAGATTTTCCATCGTCCACATGGTGAAAACTCGGAGCGTACTGATGCACTGGCTGTTGCGATGCCCCCAAACACGTCCACACTTGAAATGTTGCACAACATTGTGTCAATGACTCCCATTCCAGATGGGACTCAAGTAACATGTATCTAAGCTGAGTCTGAGCGGCTCCAATTCTTTGTCGCAATGTTGTGGGGCTGTTTGGACTCAGCTGAGATTCAGCCCTGATTCAGCCCCGCAACAATGAATCGCAACATTGAGTCCGAGTGTGTACTAGGCATAAGACTCGCTCACAATGCTCACACAGACTATTACTCTCCTTAGGTACGTGAGTAAAGTTTAATTTTTAATTTGAATGTCACTGCACTAAAGTGCCAGCTATTATATACTGTGATATTATAATGGAAAGCAGCTGTATTCCAGGCAAAGAATTGGTAAGTCTACTAGTCTATAACAAAAGTCCCGTTCCTCCAGTTTCCTTCCTTGCATTCACTGTTCGGTGATTACTAGGAGACTGTGTCCAGTATAATGCATAAAGCATAATATGTCTGCTCTTTCGTTGCTGTACGCCATTCCTGCAATAGCCGACGGAAAAATATGAAACTATGAGTGACATATTCATGTTGATTTCATACAGATGGTAACTTGGGGTAAATCTAAATGTTACTGGTAATGGTGTGGTACAGTAACCTTAACTTATTTTTGACATGGTCGATCATCTTTGGTGGGGAGGGGAGGGGGCACACCCCATTTGACAACGGGCTCTGTTCCTGTCATCAGGTGTAAAGGTTCATACTCAGTTGGGACCCGTTATAAAGAGCTAGTATCCATTACTGGACTGCTGGGAATCGAGTTCTTGGTCCAAAAAGAATTTAATGGCCAGTGATTTTTTATAGCAAAGATAATTTCAGAATTTAAATGTGCGTATGACCAGAGAGATACTTCTCCATTATGTATTCACTGTATAGAAGCAGTACGTGAAAATGGTCCAAACCACATGTAGTATACCTAACAATGCCCAAACATGGTCCAAACCACATGAAGTGTACCTAACAATACATGAAATTGGTCCAAACCACATGAAGCATACCTAACAAATGCGGATAAACTTCTGGCTCCAACCATGGAGTGATAATGCGTACGTGCTTCCAGGTCTTCTCCTCGATGAGACGACAGTAATGCCCTTTCAATGGTCCCTTCCCTGTTATAACACAGATGAGGGCTGGCAGTTCACAGCCTTCATCACAACGAACCTGTTCATAATCTTTTAAAGCAGAAAATACAAAATGTAAGGTCTGTGATTTCATGACAATAAAGTTTTATATTGTGGTTTCTTACTTATGATACCAAATAACCTATAATCCACCCACCACATTAAAATATGTTGTCGTAGTCTAGCACACCTCAATAAGAAAATATGCAAGTAATAAAATATTGATCAAGTCGCATTATTCTGCACATGTATTCAATCAATCACTGCACAAAACTGTGCTTTGTCATTATGCACTAAATATGCCTGAGATGTATTTAAGACCTACGTGCAGGGATGAAAGTGGGCAGAAAGAAGTCCTATGGACTGACACCCCTTCACACCCCCCTCAAGCTCTTACACTTCACCCTCCAGCACACTTCTCTACATTCTCCTCAACTCTAGGAAGTTCGTTCACATGAATGGTTATAATGATAACCTTCACTAGAAACAACCGTTTTGGGCCAGTTTGCATAGCCCACAGTAGGCTGGAGGGGAATACAACAGTAGACACAGTGGGGGATGTCTTGAGCACCATCATCTCCACCATCCATGGGACTTCCTTCAGTGGTCTCACTAAAAGTACAAGTTTTCCTGGTAAAGCCGTGGGTGGTCCTAAAAGCAGCATGGGAAAAAATTCCAATGTGTGTGTGGCAGGCAATCTGACCTACGACTATGGGAGTATGAGAAAACATATGAACACCTTGCAATGTAAATTAACAAGTGACGGAATGAATGACTATGGTAATGCAAAGGTTCTGCATATGAAAATACAAGCAAAATGCCAAAGAGGGAGACCATGACCAGGATGGGAAGAACAGGATAAGAAAGATGTCAAACATCAGACACACTGGGAACTTCTGGTACATCCAACTTACCGTTCAGGCCGCTGAAGCAACATCTGGGAGGTCACTGATCCCACAAAAATGAGGAAGTGGAAATGGCTGTTTGTGAATGGTTGCAAATGCAAGAGCTCCATTTCTGCCACAACAGAATTTTTAAACTCCTGGCAAATTGAGTCAAATACAACAATGTGCTCAGAGATTATGATGATCAATAATGATACTTCAGTGGAATGGACCGCATTTGACGGTGCAATGACGTGTCATTCAGTTCTTACAATCTAGGGAATCTCCCTTGTAACCCAAAAATATAACTTGATCTTAAAAATACTACCCTCTAAAGCAGATAGAAGTACTGAGAAATCTTCATCATCAGTCCAACTTGTACTTGAAACTATCAAACCTGGACGATCATTTCTCCAGACTGCATTACCATCCGACAGCAGCTCTGTGAATACAGTGCTGATAGAACTGTCATTCGCCCGAAACACAGGATATTGCTTTGCAAGGGATGCAAACAACTGATGACTCTCCAGCACTGAAATGGGCTGAAATACTGCTGGCGGGCGATCATAAAGGGTCACAGCCCTACAACAAAAAAATGTACATTACTCGGCTGGACATCTGGGGTTGTACTGACAAAATACCTCTCACGATGTGATGCTGTGTCGCTGGGTTAGTGTTACCTAACGTTCATTTGAAATGCTGGGAAACACTGCCCCAGTGACACAGCGCTACATCCCAGAAGATGTGAATCCTCAACAGAGCCAATGTGGAAAACTCAAATTTTGCCACTACTGTTCATACTAGATCATACTCTTATTCTTCACCACCAAATACCAAGTCAATGACACTGGTTCTCTTACCTTCCCTGAGAACTAATCACCACTCACACCATCCCCTACATATATGTATATACACATACATACATACATGTAGGTACACACACACACACACACACACACACATACCACCTACTTTAACATTCAGGAATTCTACATTTTACCCACACAGTGTATTTATGTGTTTAAAATGATTCTCACAATGAACAGTGATTATTTTCCCACACAGAATGAACTAAGTGTGTCTGTGTAATGATAATGCAGTGTGTTTAATCTGAGACAGGTAATTAATTTGTATTTACTATTCACACGAGTTCCTGATGGCAAAAGGCATCTCAAATTAACCTAAATTTTACACATATTGCATACGTGTGTGTATATTATTGTATGTGTAAGTGTATATTCTTTTATATATTAAAATACTAAATGTGCACACTTATATAATTTACTTGCCCTGCTGTACAATGTACAAGGTTTCTTGATGTGTTCTGTGACTCTGTCATACCTCAGCGTGTTCTTTTCTATGTGTGTTGTCCTCCGACTTTTACCATACTCTACTTGCTATGCTCTATAAGATGCATATTATGTTCCTAATGTTCAAACAAAATATGCACAACAAGAAACAACTCACAAGATTCCCCACTTCTTTTCCAAATCTTCCTTCATTGCTCTAGTAACACAAAGATTTGCAGTTGCTCTTTTGCCAAAGTAACCCTCAAACCACTCTGATATACTGACAAGTTTATGTTCATGACCGACTGTGAGAGCCAAGATTGTGTGGCCATAGTTATGCCAGTCTATAACGTAGTTTGCAAACATCAGCACACTATAAAACCAACACACAGCAAGTGCAGGAATAGCTGGAGGATTCTGCACAATGACATGGTGAGAACGTCTTTTAAAAAATAACGTAAGGAAGAGTGTGATGCTCTGCCAGATTACTTTCAGGATGTATCCCAACAGTCGTGGGAAATCTGTAAAACAAAATGATAAATACAAAAACTTTACAGTACTATTTGTGCATGGAATTATAAATATACATTGGAATCATTAGAATACTAACATTTCTGGAAGTCAGGGCATGAGGGCAAATAGCGAATTTTCACTTTTGGATGTTCTGATAGTTCCTTTATTGGCTGGGAACCTCCATACCCTACAATGTCAACATCATAACCTTCCTTAGCAAATGACAATGAATGATACTGCATACGGGGGCTTCTCCCCACATCACCAAGAACTACAACACAAACACGCTTATTTATCATTTGTCATAGAATCACAGTAACAACACGTGCAGATATAACGTTTACCGACGTCAACGTGTCATTAATATATATATAACCACACTTTCCTGACATCTACACGCATGACCGGTGCCTCTGGACCACAGATTAATACCTTCAACCACAGATTATCTCATAACATGGCACATGTACTTCTCCTTTTCTCGTACAGATGGCAGAATTACAACGCCCGGGAAATAAGGATGTGACGTCATTTCACATACAACATTTTTTCGGATGACCTTGCCGCCACCATTTTCAGAGTCTAATTAGGCAATACACTTGAATTTTCAAACGACGTGTTATGTTCCCATAATCTTTCACGCACAGCACAACAGTTTTAAAATCGCTAAATTGACAGACGCACACATGCATTCAACCAGCAATCACAGAAAAATGCTGTCAGTGAACACCAACCATTCGTCGCCTGCGTTGTTTGTTTGCAGTTTATTTAGAGACGCGGGGCGTAACTCGTACTACATGGCGTCAACTGACTGGGTGACTAGCAAATGATGCATTGCAAAATGGAATGGGAAGAAGCGGTCGTGGCTTAATGCAAAGTACTATCCCAACATTTGCCAGGGAGGCCTGGAAAAACCACTAAAGACCTCAGAACAGTTGATGTCCTAGCCAAGATTAGAACGGGACATGAAAGGCTGAGATTTTGCTGACCACCTAAGTCAGGGGTGCAAAAGTTTTCCAAAAATATAGACTCCACTTCAAACTTCTAGGCGTCAGACGGGCGACATGAATCAAGTTCCATATTGGAGATCCATAAATATTTGCCGTCATCTTATAACTTTCAGTCGACCGGGCGACGTGGCGATAGTGATCTGTGCACCCTTGAGCTAACTGACAATTGGTGGCTCAAGGCTCATGTTCCAATGAATTTATTAATATTATTTACATTGTTGTTTTCACCAAAAACAAATCATTTACTATCCATCTAACACAAGTACCTTTTACTTAGAATCAGCCACGTGTTTCCGTCATTTACAACCATCATGGGACCATCAACAGAATACTTTAAAATAAGTTAAAAATGCAATATATATATATATATATATATATATATTCACCATATGGTTTTCACTCTGTGGCATCCCAGAAGTTCACAGTGTTTATTACAGTGTTAAATTGTAAAATCTGCTCGTATTGTAGTTGGCGGCTGTAAAACGTGTAACAATGAAAGCAAAACATTACATTTTTCCTACTGATGCTGTACTGTTTTTTGTTATCGTTGCTTAATGTTCCGTTTTTTGTGTATCTGTACCGTATTTGCGCAGGCTTTATAATTGGCACTCGTGTTATTAAAGACTGAGGGTGTTCGAGAATAGGGTGCTGAGGAGGATATTGGCCCTAAGAGGGACGAGGCGACAGGGGAGTGCAGAAGACTACATAACGAGGAACTTGATGACCTGTACTCATCACCAAATATTATTCGGATAATCAAATCGAGAAGAATGAGATGGGCGGGGCATGTAGCACGTATGGGGGGAAAAGAGAGGTGCATACAGGATTTTGGTGGGGAGACCTGAAGAAAGGCGACCACTTGGGAGACCCAGGCGTAGATGGGAGGATAATATTAAAATGGATCTTCAAGACGTGGGATGGGGACATGGGCTGGATTGAGCTGGCTCAGGATAGGGACAGGTGGCGGGCTGTTGTGAATGCAGTAATGAACCTCCGGGTTCCATAAAATGCGGGGAATTTATTGACTAGCTGAGAAACTGCTAGCTTCTCAAGAAGGCCTCTGCTCCGTGGAGTTAGTTAGTTAGTTAGTTAGTTACTCACTTGTGTTGTTAAGCCTGCACGTTAATAAACACCCACTGAATTGAATTATTAGCAAATAGATTTTTAAATTTTGATTAGTTAATTTAACGCTTGTCAAATCCTTAGGCAGTATATTCGTATTTCATTTAGATCTACACACGGGAAATGCGTGAATACAGCGCCGCTGATAGAACAATACATGTAAACACAGTCAGATGCCGTCCTCACAACTTCCTAATTTAAAAGTTGAAATTGGCTACATGTTTCAACCACCCAGGTGATCATCATCAGGCGTTATTACAAATGTAATAGGAAGAAACTTTTGCCATTTGAGATCTCAGTTGGCGTTACATGTCAGAGTAATCGTTTCGTTTAGCTTCGCAGTCCTTCCCTCTTCTACCTACTTGTTCACAGCAGGTGTCGAGGTTGTTTATTTTCACTTGATCATACTCAGACACACACCACAGTCGGTAGGACTCCACTGGACGAGGGATCGGCCCGTCGCAGGGATCTCTTCCTGACAACACAAACACTATACAAGAGACAAACATCCATGCCCCCGGAGGGATTCGAACCCGCGATCCCAGCAAGCGCCTTTGACAACGCGGCCACTGGGATCGGCCAGAGTAATTGTTGTGCATACAATTTAGTTGGTACAAACACATAAAGTTTTTAAATTTGTAAAACACAGCGTTGAGTGAGATCTCACTGGCAAAAGTTTCTTCCTATTACATTTGTAATAACGCCTGATTATGCCCACCTGGGTGTTTGAAATATGTAGCCAGTTTTAACTTTTGAACCAAAAATAAAAAAGTTGTGGGAACGGCATTTAACTGTGTTTACATTTATAATATACTCACAGCCGTATGCATCTGATAAAGAACAATAAAATTGATGTCGTCAGAAAAGGGAAATAAAAATAATAATACGTATTTGTAGCGCGCGGACTTCCCACTCCCTAATCGTCGCGCATGCAATTGGTCAGTGATCGATGCCCGCAGCGCCAAGACCTTGCATTCCAGTGACTAACGCTGGACTGATGCGGCAACAATAGCGGATGAAGGATACAGCGACAAAGGGTCCAGTTATTTTGTGACGCAACAAACACCAGTGACTTAATATGGTGGAATTTTTTGAACAACGTGGGTTAATAGTTGAAAAAGCGAGTGCCTAGCGAAGATCACTGAAAATCAACCCATTATAAATAAACACAGGTAAGTAGAAAATTCTGGTACGGTATCAAATAATAACACCAACTAGTGCACCAAAATATATATATAATTTTATTCTTAAAAATATCCTACATGTTTCGACCCTGCTGGGCCATCTTCAGAGAGAATAATATTGACAGCTGTCAAACGGAAGCCCAGGGCACATTCGAACTTAACTATATCAACGCAACCACAGTGTATCAATATTATTCTCCCTGAAGATGGCCCAGCAGGGCCGAAACATGTAGGAGATTTTTAAGAATAAAATTATATATATTTTTGGTGCGCTAGTTGGTGTTATTATTTCGTACAATACAGTGCACAGACATGGAACATATTAACCTTTTAAAGCCTAGCGGTAACTTTACATACTACCCGGTTTAGCATTAAAAAATTCTACGTGGTGCCCACATTGCGTTTATGTGTTTTGTACGGATCTCAGAACAAACAGCAACTTTTGTCTCATAAAACATTAAGAGATTGGTTTTTATAACCGAAGTGGAGAGTGTTTACAACGCAGTACGGACTGAGTCCTTATATAAAATAGATACGTTTCGTCTTTAAAGGGTTAATATTGTGGTACAGTACTTTGAACGCATTACGAAACAAAAAATAGTGGTTTATAGACTAGGTGGACACAGCATTTACACTGAACGAACAATACATGCCTTCCTCAAGTTAGTGTAACAGGTGAAAGAAGCGTAGATCGACCAAAGAAAAGATGGACACACCAATACTCATGAAGACGTAACAAACCAGCAAAATGGCTGATAACGTGTTGTTTAAACAGGCTGAGGATCGACAGACATACTTCGGGCACATCAGGCGGTCTTCGAAAATGTTCATAAAATTAACAAATAGTTTAACTCTCTTAATTTCTCATTAATAAAACTACCTTACGGAATTCGGTGAAATTTGGGAGGCGTGGATCTATAATAGAAGTTGCAGGGATGATTACATTTTCGTACCTGTCGATTTAATGTTCTAAAACACTTCTCAAGGAGACAAATCCTAATTTTATTGGGTAAAAAATAACACATGACACAAACAATTACAGGACGTGCGCAGTCATGCCCTCTGGGTCTCTTCTACTCACTACAGGAGTATAAGTAAGGGGTGGACTTATGGGAAATTCATTATGGAGGTTACAGGGTTGTGGAAGTTAATTGGAAGAGAAGGGACATGAATAAAGGACTGTTAGGGGAAGGTTTTGAGATGCTGAGCACGGGACAACCCGCATATGTATGGGGACGCCACGCATAAATATATGTCCCTGGATGTTAACCCTGAGAATGTACACAAGAAAACGTGTAAAAAGAAGGCGCGGATATTGAGGTACTAGCGTAATGTGTTTAGTAGTATTACTGTGATACAGGGACACAGATAGGGTCACGTACCAGGGACCGAAACTCTAGCATGGGAGAATGGTAAGATTGGCTGGGAATGTTGCACGAATAACGGAAATTAAAAACTGAAAGAAAAATTTGACCCTAAAATCTCATGATAAGAAGATAATTGTGAAAATCAAGCGTACATTAAAGGATAATATTAGACTAGATCCTGGTGTAGATTATACTCAACTGTTGTAGGCTATAACGCAATTAAAGAGTTATTACGAATATTTAAGTTGCACAAAAGCAGACGATCTGTTGACAAGCTACGAAACTATCAGATATTTTAAGGAAAAATAACGACTACTCTCGGGTTAGACAACCGAGGAACCGCGGATCCATTCCCAGTACAGGCAAATCGCTCAGACCGATTCTGCTTCTGCCTGCCTATTCTCTTATTCAATTAGTACCGGTGTTATAACAGCCGGAACGTGAAGCTACCCACTCACATCCTTCTAGTGACGAGGTAAAGAATGCGTGGGGCTGCACTTCCAATCCTCCACATGCCTTAATGCCTTTATAGCTAAATACACCGATACATTACTATTAATTGAGCTACACAATTAATTAAGACTAGCTGGTAAACATGTATCGTGAAGAAGTAAATAAAATTTGTATATGAAGAGAGTGGAACATCAGTTTGCTGATAATAAAATAACCCCAATATTACATTCATTTATTGCCTATTTAACCCTTTAAAGACGAAGCGTATTTGTTTTATATAAGGACTCAGTCCGTACCGCGCTGTAAACACTCTCCACTTCGGTTATAAAAACCAATCTCTTAATGTTTTATAAGGCAAAAGTTGCTGTTTGTTCTGAGATTCGTACAAAACACATAAACGCAATGTGGGCACCACGTAGAATTTTTTAATGTTAAACCTGGTGGTACGTAAAGTTACCGCTAGGCTTTAAAAGGTTAAGGATGCTGCCAGTAGCTCAGACTGCACAGTGTGCAATGGGAGGATAATTGGTGAATAATGAACTGGAGACGATGTGAAAGGAAGCGGTCGTGGCCTGACATGAGGGACTACCTAGGCATTTGGACAGAAACTTAGGAAAACCAAGAACAGTGGTAGCGTAGTAACTCAGTTCCGTAGTTCAAATCCCAGTTGGAGGAAATGTTCTCTTCCCGAAACACGCCCGGAACATCCCTGGGGCCCCAACACCCCCACTTCAATAAATATTACGTTATTTCCCCTGGTAAAGCGGCCGGAGCGTGACGTTGACCAGCTACTGTCATCTAGCGATGAGGTTCAGAATGAGTGGAACCATACGCCTACCTCTACTTCCCCTTTGCGTCTTTATGACATGTACGGGGCAATTTCACCTGAGGAAAATCATGACCTACCAAATACCAAGCAGGATTACTGACCAAAAAGGAGTGACGTTTGTACACGGGATGTGACGTCACGTGCTAAAATATGTGAGGTTTTTGAGGGCATGTGGGCTGTAAGTGATGACATTTATTACACCTGTCAGTTGATGTATGAGTCTATAAATGTGTGGGTCCATGTGATATCCGGGCTTGAACAAGGAGTCATCCGTCATCCGTCCACAAACAATGGAGCTATGCACCGTACGTCACGGGACGGACGTCCAAGGATTAGAAAAAAATTATCCATTGCTTGTCAATATCACGCATAGCAAGAGAAATTCCAAAAAGTCTCCAGCTTCAGGCGAAGGTAACGCTGATGAGCCAATATTCGTCCGCTTACGTAGCAGCTGCAATGATGTGACTGAGGTAGGAGGGCCGTAGGTTTTGTGAGACTCGCGCTAAATGTTGTCATACAAAACGACAGACACGTTGTGGATATAATCCTGTTATAAGAAGTTTCATCAAATCACGGCATTCAAGAGTTGCAACCTCTGGTTAAACGATACTGTCACCATCTCACACCATACAACCCAATTCACAGGGTGCTTAACAAATATTAAATTGCATAGTACGTGGAAACAAGCCGTCGCGCCCAAATTAGAGGTACCGTCTCATTATTTTATCTGACAACCATCTTTTGTCACTTTCTGCTGCGCGCCAGGACGATAGGGCGAGTTGGCTGCATTAAGTAACACGACAAACAAGTCAACAGGAAGTGGTAACAGTTGTCAAATAAAATAATGCTCACATACTATCCCGGTATTTGCTTTGATATTCTGAGGAAAACCAAAAGTAATTTCAGACCAACCGATTTCAAACACATCAGTTGTTTATTAAACACCTAATTGCTGCCACATGTTTTGACTCGTACAACATTATGGACGCTTAATGAGCCGAAACATGTAGCTGCTAGTAGCATTTTGATAAACAAGTGTTGTGTTCGATGGATATTTATTGATCACTTAGTAAAACGCTTCTATAAATAAAATCCAACACGAAAACGTCGCCGCGACATTTGATTTTAGAGACAGGAAAACAGTTAGATTTACCGGTAAGTTTGGCCGAAGTTCGAGGCAAATTCCTCTTGAAAGTAGGAAAACCCTCAGATGTTGAGCCAGGGTTTTCAGCATGGAAATATAAACGAAAGGGAAAATAAATAAATAAATAAATGTACACAAATAGCACAGAGAATTCCAGCGAAGTTAATAATGTAAACTTATTGACGCAGATGGGATAAAGAATTTCCGGATGTTTAGAGACTTTCTGTGGACAGCGCATGCGTGAATGACAGGCACATGTATACCAATGAGAACCGGTCATATGACACATGTCAGTATACAAACGAGTCACAGTCTTTGCATCAAGACAGCTGACATACACTAGTGTATACAGCTAAATATGCTAACATTTAAAAAGTTTTCATTCATTCTGTTTCATGCCATAACGTGCCACGAAGGCATAGAGAGGGAGTAGAGGTATAGCTCCACCCATTCTTAACCTCGGCATAACGGCTATGATATTCCCTCCCATGAACTTCTTCTTCTGTATCTTTAGAACCTTTGAATGTCTATTCAAAGGGCGCACGACAGCACACAGCCACACAGCACACAACTATACTGTGTTTTAACAGTGTGTTAGCTATTTTAGCCCTTACAGCAGTGGTTCCCAACGACCCAAATCAGAGTTGCGGAGGTCCGACGTACAGTCGCGAGAGGGTTTTATGGAGAACTCAATAATTATGAAAAAAATTAAAAATTTGCATCAAAATTAAATTGTATTAAAATTTTCAGTCAAAAAATTTCTGACATTACTGTTGTGTTCATTTTTTATAAATTTCTGTAGGTTCAGTACTGCACAAGCTTTTATTTAGAAGCAAATGACTTGTCTAACCAGCAAATGTGTGAGTTATTTAACCCTTTAAAGACGAAGCGTATTTGTTTTATATAAGGACTCAGTGCGTACCGCGCTGTAAACACTCTCCACTTCGGTTATAAAAACCAATCTCTTAATGTTTTATAAGGCAAAAGTTGCTGTTTGTTCTGAGATCCGTACAAAACACATAAACGCAATGTGGACACCACGTAGAATTTTTTAATGTTAAACCTGGAGGTACGTAAAGTTACTGCTAGGCTTTAAAAGGTTAAAGGTTAATTTCAGATTGTTCCCACACTGTGTATTTATGTGTTTTATATGACTGTCACAATAAACAGCGATTCTGTCCCTAAACAACATGTTGGTTTTGCTGAATTGAAACGACGTAGCCTATGTTCTCTGTGAGGGCCGCACTGAATTTCTGTGTACTGCACAGATGACCACCACAAATGTCTGTACCCAAATTCCACTTGCCAGTGTAAGCCTCTCATGCAGCCTCCGAAATCTCAACACCAAAATTCAGCTCAGATACAGTAACTGTTTATCATTTCACTCTGTTCCATACTCAAGCAATCCACTTCCAATTAACTTACCTTTTTCCTTTCGCAAAGCTTTACCTTACCTCCGTCCTACCTTTGCCAGAAGGTCGAGCGGGCACAGGGTGGAAATCTACAACATTCCCCCTGTCCACACCATGAAAGCATAAGGAGGAAGACGACGTATAGCCGCACTCATTCTTGACTTCGGCACCGGATGGAGGGCAGTAGTTAAATTCAGACTCCGGCCGTCTTACCCCTGGAAAATAAAGCCGGTACCCATCGCACAGGAGGGTGAGTGTGCCCCAGAGCCGGTCTGGACGTTTCGGAGATGAGAAAAATATTTCCACCCTTTATGCCAGGCATACCGTTGTGGTATTTGATAATGTTCAGTAAATGATGTACCGTCACCTAACCTATATAGATGCCTTTTTATTGTAATTCAGGCTACATGTTTCGACTGATTTTTACAGTCATCATCAGACCATTCATATACAAAATGTAAAAGGTAACATTATTAATACTTTAGATCTCAGTTTTACAGATATTTAAAAGTTTAGAGTAAAATAAAATTGTAATCAAATATAAAATTTAGAATTGAGAACAGAACCACCAGTTTAGAGTAAAATAAAATTGTAATCAAATATAAAATTTAGAATTGAGAACAGAACCACCAGTTTAGAGTAAAATAAAATTGTAATCAAATGTAAAATTTAAAATTGAGAACAGAACCACCAGTTTAGAGTAAAATAAAATTGTAATCAAATATAAAATTTAAAATTGAGAACAGAACCACCAGTTTACAGCAAAATAAAATTGTAATTAAATATAAAATTTTATTTTACTCTAAACTTTTAAATATCTGTAAAACTGAGATCTAAAGTATTAATAATGTTACCTTTTACATTTTGTATATGAATGGTCTGATGATGACTGTAAAAAGCAGTCGAAACATGTAGCCTGAATTACAATAAAAAGGCATCTATATAGGTTGTGGTGACGGTACATCATTTACTGAACATTTTCACCCTACTGCGATTCCAACCCTGAATCGCCCAGCCCGCATCGTAGCCGTTATACTGACTACGGGATCACAGAATTGTCTGTTGGTTTCTCCGTCACCAACGTATTCACCTTTATAGCCCCTTCACGTCACTTCTCTACTGCCTTCCACTCCTCTCTTCTTATTTTCTGTCTTCAGCCTTCATCCTATAAACAAAGCGTGTCTCAATACTCCCCACTATTTAGGTTTCAGATATGGGGTGTGCCAGCAGCGCCCCGGCTCTGTCCCGAAACGGGGACCTTAAGTCCGCGGCGGATGGTCTGATTCAAGAGGGCGCGGACCTCGCCTCGAGAGCAAAGAAGTCTGCCAATGACCTGATGGACGCCGCAGGAGACGCCAAGGACGAGACCATCATAAAACTTCAAGGTAAGAGCGTCATGCAAAAAGCGAATAAAACATTAATCCTGCATAGCTGTGTTTTCTGTAACACTAAATATCGCACTGATGTTAATGTGAGAGGGCTCAGAACTCAGAAGTCGCTAAAATATGGATGAGAAATTATTTTGTCTGGGGGGCCACTAACACAGCGGGCAAACTGCAGGAGACACACCAGAGCCGCTGTAACGCCATACCTGTTCGGTTCACGTCTGCGGTTTTTACGTGCAGAAAATTCGGAATGCACACAAGTGATTTAAACATAGGAACCCTTAAACTCAACAAAATATAATGTAAAGTCTATTACTCCCTGGGCTGTGATGCCGTGTAGTTTGGTAAACAAGCACCGAACTTTCGGAGAAATGTGCTGCTTCCAACCACCAAGATGTGTAGATATATGTCCTTCTAAAACAGTGGCACTAACCTACCAGACTACACGGTGCCACAACTCAGTGGACACTGTCATTACTTCAGAACGTAAATTAGTGGAAACTTTACGAACATTTTCCAGAATAAGAAAATACATCATACAGTGTCACAGTGCGAATTAACCGTCTGTTTATATGTATAATGAACAAAGTGTGTCTTTTTTTAATAGCCATATTAACACTTGTTATCAAATATGCAAATCTTCTAAGATGTTACCCTGTGTCTATTGGTAAATAGCGACGTTTCTGTTCTGCTTCTGTTTCACGGTAAAACAGACCACGCTTGACCCTGAAGATAAAGGACCACCATCTTTCGAACTGTCTGTAACATCCCAGAAGACTTGAATTTTCAGTAACACACCGCTGTGATAACCACAAATCTAGCAGTCTTGTTCAGTTATTCTCAGAATCCTCCTACGTACTTTCATTTGTCAACCAACGTCAATATACATGACAACAAATAACGTTAAAGTACATTAAATTATTAATATTAATCGAAACAGTATTAAAAATTAAGTGTGGACGTTCTACAACTGTCAATGTCCTGTTGAGAAAGAATCCATAGGGACTGCTATACCTTAATTCAAAAAATTTCAATTTGTACATCTGCGTTGTTCTTTTTAGAGACTATTTAAACCCAAGAAACAGGTCAGACGTCCTGTACAAGAACCCCCTGTATCTATGGATGTTTCCGTCCTCAGATAAAGAGGTATGGACGAACATACAGAGTTGCTTCAACAGAAATAGATAACCTGAACTGAGGTATAATAACTGGGATTACGTCTTCCCCATGCAGCCAAATCTGCAGGTGCCTCCCTACCTTTCTACCTGAGAACAAATTTAGCTCCCGAAACGTCGTGTTGTGGTCAGAATACTGTAATGGAAACGGATACAGTTTAGAAACCCAGAAATATTGTTTTAACCCTTAAATCTCAGCTATTATTTCCCTAATACAGCAACAAATGACTTTTTATAACCGAGACGTAGTGTGTTTACTGCGCAGTACGGACTGGGTCTTTATATATAATTCAGGCTAACCTTCCAAGAAGCAACGCTCTTTCGGGAACTCGGGGAGCACTGCATAGAAGAGCACTTTCACATTTTTCCGTCATTAAAGGGTTAATTATTCACTGTCGCAGTTAATTCGGTACACTGTGCCTTTAGACAGTAAACGTAGCGCGACACACCGCATTTCTCATATAAAACTTACTTGTCCATAACAATATTATTTACACTTACAGGATCCATTGAAGGGCTTACGTCTCTCTACGACATAGCAAAATCGCCTCTAGGAGATATTGGAGAGGGGGAAACTGAAAATGACGTGACTGAAACTGAAAACGATTTAGGTGAAACTGGAAGTGGTTTAGGCGTGACTGAAACTGACTTGCCTGAAGCTGACGACAAAATTCATGACCAGGCTACAGAACAAGGCGTGCCTGAAACTGTTCTCGAAGATGTGGACACAGTAGGTGAGTGGCACACTGGTTAATAATAATAATAATAATAATAATAATAATAATAATAATAATAATAATAATAATAATAATAATAATAATAATAATCACGTGCAGGCTTAACAGCTAGTAGCCTAATAATAATAATAATAATAATAATAATAATAAAGGTAAAGGTAAAGGGCTAAAAATTTCCCTGCACTTAATGAAACAGCCCATCCCAGTTGCCGCGCGGTCTAAGGCGTAGGTCTGCGGCCGCTTGCTTGCTGGCATTGCGGCTTCGAATGCCACCGGAGCCATGGATGTCTGTCTCTTGTGAGTGTTGTGTGTTGTAAGGTAGAGGTCTCTGCGTCGGGCTGATCACTCGTCCAGAGGAGTCCTACCGACTGTGGTGTGTCTGAGTGTGATCGTGAAGCCTCGATAATGAAGAGACCCTGGTCTACAAGGGGCTGTCGCGCCATGGGGGGGCGGGATACTTAATGAAGCGTCACGCCATAAACGTATATGGAGTGAAGGCATAGGTGGACGCAGTCTTGAACTTGGTGCCGACCAATTTGCTGCATGGAGGAAGAACTCCCCCTGTACCGTGAATAACAGGCTGTGGCCAATGTGGAAATGCGAAAACTCTCTTGTACCCTGCGTGGGTTGGGACAGCCTATTCGGTGTCGCGACTCGCTACGGGCTGGACGGTCCGGGAATCGAATCCCGGTTGGGGCGAGATTTTCCGCAGCCGTCCAGACTGGCCCTGTGGCCCACCCAGCCTCCTCTAGAATGGGTACTGGTCCCTTTCCCGGGGGTAAAACGGCCGGGGCGTGGAGATAATCACCCACCCCACCTAACGGCGAGGTTAAAGAAAGAGTAGAGCTGTACCTCTACTCCACCTCTGGGCCTTCACGGCCTTTACAGGGAAAACGTTTTACTGTAACCTGCCGGAAGTCGAGCCACAGTTTCTTGGCCACCCAGTTCCTAACACAGTCACTATAACGGCTGTGATATCTGTATAATAATAATAATAATAATAATAATAATAATAATAAAGTAATACTAATATAAAATAAATAATACTATAATAATATAAGATAATCGTATGATAATAATATAATAAATAATATAATATAATAATATGATAATAATAGTAATAATAATACAATAATACTAATAATATAAGATAATAACATTATAATAATATACTAATAATATAAGATAATAATATGATAATAATAATATAACAATAACAATAACAGTGTGCCAGTTAAGTAACCGAAGAGGCTCATAAACTCACTTTTTAAACACAGTGGAACCCGGTTAAAACGACATCGGTTTATGCGACACCTCGTCTATAGCGTCAGATATTCTGAGGTACCAATTAATTCTTCACTGTTAACCGTAACATCACATTCCTCGGTTATAACGACACTCGGTTATAACGACACAAAATATGCCGTCCCTTTCATCACGTTGTAACCGAGTTCGACTGTAAGTTCTCTATCAGCCACAAAAAACAACTGACGCATCTAATTCGGCCTGTGCTTAAAACACAATGGTAACTATATGAACCATTAGCTTTACCATACAAAAACTCTGCATTTTGTCCGCCCAATGTATTTGTATATTTCGTATATAAACAACGATTATTTCCCTAAACAGCATTAACCGTTTGGTCTCTGTAATAAAGACGGAGTGTGTTTTCTGTGAGGTAGGAACTGAATTTTTTGTCATTTAGGTAAAACATTTGACAGAGATAAACATATCTCTGTTCATTCCTTATATTATGAGTCTAACAGCCGCCATTATTGGTACAAAAAAGTGGAGTCTTTATTCAAAATAAATGCCTTATTATGGAAAGTTTTGGCGCGAAACTTGTTCTCAAATTTCGCGAGTTTCTTGACAATAAAAAGCCATAACTTCTCAAACTTCCATGTCTGATTTCCGAGCTGCAGCACCACAAAACGGCCTGTCAGTATTGGGTTTTATTTTCTCCGCTTGTCTCGACAAGTTTTCTGAACACACTTCGCCTGTTTCATCCATTCTTAATCACACTGGCAGAAGTCATTCCCACGCTTGTGTCATTTACACATCCGCATTTGTCTCGGCATTAATTTTATCCGTTGTTTAAGTCACTTACATAGTAAAAGCTGAGGTGGCTGACCTGTAATTACATTCCGTTCTTTCAATCGTTGCTTAAAAACGCTTAGAACAGGGGTATACAAATTTTCCAAAAATCTCAAAGCCACGTCAAAATTCTAGGCGCCAGAAGCGTGACATGAAGCACGTTCCATGCACAGGAACCACGAATATTATGCGCCACTGTACAAAATTTAGTCGTCCTGGCGACCTGGCGACAGGGATTTGTGCATCCCTGGCATAAAAATCCCATTACCTTTATCAACAGTGTAACATATCACACATTTCTAAACAGAAACAGTTGGTTCAGTGGCAACTAACTACAATTCGTCTGTTTGTACAGCCACTGATGGTGGCTTATCACTTCTTCAGTACCAGATTCAGAAACATTCACCCCATCAGGGCGGAGGGCCCTCTTATAAAATATTCGTAAGTAGATTGAGGGGCGTCAGAAACGACGGCTATATGCACCTATCTGCAAAGCAATATGGTGGCACAATGCTCACACTGACCGGGCCATTATCGTTCACAGCTGGAATATAACCGGTGCCAGGCGATAGTATAACCCCCATGGGTCATTCAAAGGGCAACGGCTTCATCTAAAGGGCACAATTAACTTGACATTCGTAAGTCACTTGTTTAAATACATTACTGCCTTCAGCGTCTTCAATATACATAGCGAGGGTAACAAAAACTACAATATAGGTGTGGACAGCGAAAAGGGTACGTTTTATATAAAATTAGTAATTTAAAGCGTCGTCAAACAAACCAAGGACAAATAAATATCCACAGAAAAATGCATGACGTCACAGAAGTTAAGTGCTGGCGGTCACGCATATATACTGTGCGATTGTTGCTACTGATTACCGCCTTAGCACTGCCCAACTAATCACGTCTTAAAGCGAGGCTACAGCACGTCTTAAAGCGAGGTTATATCATGTCTTAAAGCGAGAGCATATCACGTCTTAAAGCGAGGGTACATCACGTCTTAAAGCGAAGCTACATTTCTGTGAGATGGCGTGGACTTCAGCGTAAATTTACGACAATGACGTTCTCATTTCTACACATACTGCTTCGTGGTAACCACTGTTGCTGTGGAAAAGCAATAAGTATTACACATGTTGAGTGTGTGTCTGTAGCCTTAGTTATCCAGCATGCAAAGCGCATGCGCCATATTATATTGTCACCTGTGGCCTGTCTGGCTGTACCATATTTTTCCACATTATCTCATAAACGGCACGATTTTCGGAAAAAAGTTATTGAACATAAAATGTGTGTTTTGATTTTCTCTACAACTTTTGTCTGAAACATTTCTCATGTTTAGAAGAATTCAGCGAGATATTATCATAAATGTACACAGGTCTTCATGTAAAGTGCCCGTTATTCTTGTCAGATTTTTATGAAACGGATTTTCTGGATAGATTCTCGAAAAATACTCATATCAAATTTCATGAAAATCCGTCCAACGGGAGGCGAGTTGTTCCATGCGGACGGACAGATGGACAGACACGACGAAGTTAATAGTCGCTTTCCGCAATTTTGCGAAAGGGCCTAAAGTGTTTCAAATAAAGGTTTGGAATCTCAGTAAGTCATACGCTGTACATAACTTACGCGCTTCTGTTAAGAAGTCATTCTTGATAGACCTTGTAAAGTTCGGTTCGAATTGTACGTAAAGCAGTTTATCACTCGACCTAAACAGAGAAGAAACAGCAACCAAATACGACAGACGACTTTTAATGTAAAACTGCAACACAGAATTTTACCGAAACACACGGAGTTACTTGATACGTGTCGAGTGGTATCACGTTAACACCAATCACTGACAGGCACTCACCCTTCTTTGAGTGGTGCTGATGTGTGCCACTGAGTTATTGCCAACGCTTCGGGAGGACATGCTGCCTCCATCTTCAGGGCAAAAGTTCCTTACAGCCAGGAATATCACCAGTAAGTCAACGTGAAACCTTATGGTCAGTAACCAATCAATGATAACGTGCGTAAGATCCTAACCCGCGGCCTTCCAAATAAGAAACACGAATGACGACCACTAAACCCTGGCATTCGATGGAAAGCAGTTAATCTCTGCGGTATATAAACTGTAAATTATATAAACACATTGCACGTGCAGCCTGCAATGAAGGGCACGCGATGTTTGGAACTTGGTTGCTTGGACACATCAACGGAAAAAAAAATCGATATATTTCTTTTGTTTATTTAACGTTTATTTTACATAATGGTTTGTTTATATTTTGTAGTATACATCGTTAAAGTGTCCTAAGAGTCTGTTTAAAGGAAACATACCAATTTATCCGCCAAAGAATAAACAATTTAACCCTTTAAAGACGAAGTGTGTCTGTTTTAGATAAGGACTCAGTGCGTACCGCGCTGTAAACACTCTCCACTTCGGTTATAAAAGCCAGTCTCTTAATATTTTATAAGGCAAAAGTTGCTGTTTGTTCTGAGATCCGTACAAAACACATAAACGCAATGTGGGCACCACGTACGATTTTTTAATGTTAAACCTGGTCGTATGTAAAGTTACCGCTAGGCTTTAAATGGTTAATGCACGCTCTTCCCCCGCGTACACAATTGCGCATTTATTTTAACGTCATTATTTCGTTTACTTCTCAGACGCTAGAAGCCTAGAAGAAACAAAATCATCACAGCGATTTAAATTTCAAATTAATTAGTATATACATAGGCTATATAAGAGACATAAGTATAGATGAGGATAATATTAAAATGGGTGTTCTAGAAATAGAAGCGAGCTTCACGATCCACTGGATAGCACCACTTCTTCGTATCTGGGAAGTACTGGTCTCAA
Source organism: Coptotermes formosanus (assembly GCA_013340265.1). Taxonomy (NCBI): domain Eukaryota; kingdom Metazoa; phylum Arthropoda; class Insecta; order Blattodea; family Rhinotermitidae; genus Coptotermes; species Coptotermes formosanus. The sequence goes on along the minus strand of BLKM01000799.1, from coordinate 326,752 downwards.
ATATGGGTTCGAAGACCGGTTACACTGAGTTTTTCTCAGTCACCCCAGACAAATTGTAGAATGGCAACTTTCATATCCCTTCCAGTTCAATGTTCACTGTTTATCGCGACATCCTATGCTGTATAATCTCAGAAATTAAGACAGTTTTTAAATATCGGATAAATAAAATAAAAAGGACCTAAGTTGGACTTATCTGGCTCGGGATAAGAACCAGTGGCGGACTCCTGTGGACATTGTAATGAATCACAGGGGCCCACAATATATGGGGAATGTCTTAACCTTTTAAAACCTAGCGGTAACTTTACGAACCACCAGGTTTAATATTAAAAAATTCTACGTGGTGTCCACATTGCGTTTATGTGTTTTGTACGGATCTCAGAACAAAGAGCAACTTTTGCCTTATAAAACATTAAGAGACTGGTTTTTATAACCGAAGTGGAGAGTGTTTACAGCGCGGTACGCACTGAGTCCTTATATAAAACAGACACGCTTCGCCTTTAAAGGGTTAAACAGCTGAGTGACGTCCAATAACCAACAAAAGGACCACTCTCACTCTGAAATCGCAAATCGCGAAGTGGAGTCTTACAATACTTATGAAACACCCTGTATTTGTAGACCTATTTATTGATCAGCTGCGAGTTATTTCAGATCTGGCATTATGGATAGCAGAAATAGGGTTGATGAACCGGCATAGATCGGCCAGAGGGGTAACTAGGTTTCAGATGAATAAAGCGTCGGGTCGACGAACTGCAATATTCCAGCCAGGTAACAACTCTAGTAGCGGTTGTGGGGGCCCACATAGCACGGTGAGCCCTTTCGGACCACCGGTCAAGCAACACGCACAACACAATATGGCCACACGCGATCATAACTCAGTAGCTGCCCGCCATAAGAAACCGCGGCGTTAGTGTCGCTAATGGATAAGATACAGCCTATAGTGCAGTTCATGCTGGCATTAACCTTTTAAAGCCTGGCGGTAACTTTACGTACCACCAGGTTTAACATTAAAAAATTCTACGTGGTGCCCACATTGCGTTTATGTGTTTTGTACGGATCTCAGAACAAACAGCAACTTTTGCCTTATAAAACATTAAGAGATTGGTTTTTATAACCGAAGTGGAGAGTGTTTACAGCGCGGTACGCACTGAGTCCTTATATAAAACAGATACGCTTCGTCCTTAAAGGGTTAATTTGAAATGTGTTGTTTTAAAGTTTGACTGAATGTTATCGGCAAGGCTGCAACGGTTACGATGAACCAGCAACCACCGTGTGTAAGTGCAGACTTATTCTGTGTCTACACTGGGCTTTTTTCACGTAACAAACCGGCCTTTTTCAGCTTAACCTTTTTAAAGCCTACTGGTTACTTGAGGCATCAACTAGTTTAACATTAAAAAACTGTATATTCTATGTACACTGTATGTATGAGCTTTCTATTTATCTCAGAACAAAGGACAAATTTTGCCCTATATAACGTAAACTGATTGGTTTTTATAACCGACCTGAAAAGTGTTTACTGTGCGGTACGAACTAGGTCTTTAAATAAAACAGTTTACGCTTCGTTTTTAAAGGGTTAAACACCCACACCCACCAAAGCCTCAGCCAACCTTACGTGATACCATATTACACACTTTCGTAATGACAATATATTCATAAATAAATTGTGTGATAAAATTATCAGTTTTGGTAACAAACACTGCTAATGATTTGTGGTGTTTCAACAAACTGTAGCTGTAGAATCAACAATGGGGTAAAAGATTCGCTGCTTTTGACTGCATAAGTAGGTTATTATTAGAGAAGGAAATTCTTCTCTAAATCTGACCTAAATTGCCTACTACCTGTCTAAATCCGACACAAAATGGTTCTATCCACTCCAAGTTACATGCAACCACACCCAATAATGCCACATTAAGGTCTCAAAATAAACTAGCAAACAGCCAAAGTCAATAACAGGTCTATAATCTGAGGGCGTTATTGCCAGAGTTAAGCATAAATTTGGCACTGTAAGGTAACAAAGCATTAGCATTAGGCAAATGATTCACAGTAAATAATGGAAGCACATGTGTTAGTTTCATGGACCTTAGTGTTTTAATAAAATTGAAAGGCGGAGGGATACATCACCACGCTGAAGCCATCAATCTTTATGTAAATGTAGACCCACTGTCTGTCTAAAGCTGTAACTGAATTTTAAGTATCTGTGTGGCAGTGAAATTCAAGGCTTCTTCGATGAACAAAAGAGACTTGACAGCCTCTCTTTCTAGAACTTCCGTTCCCTTAGCAAAAAGCACTGAACAATGCGCGGTTACAGCACGCAACGTGCATACCCGCCGTAGCGACTGTTCCTGAGTTGCACCTTTAATTTCAAACGCTATAAAGCCCCATTTAAATGAGTCATACTTTACAGCCTTGTGATAAAACCTGTATTAAATTCTATGATGAAATCTAACTAATTAACGAATTAGCTAAGTAACTAAGTAACGAATTAAAAATTAAGAAACTAACTAAACAACTAATAAACTGGCTAACCAACCGACTAACCAAATAACTAAGTAACCAACTGTTTAACAGACCGACCGACTGACTACCTACCTACCTACCTACCTACCCAACTAACTAACTAACTAACTAACTAACTAACGAACTGACTGACTGACCAACCAACTAACGAGCTAACTAACTAATTGACTGACTATCCAACCAACCAGCTAACTAACTAACGAGCTAACTGACTAACCAACTAACTAACGAGCTAACTAACTGACTGACTAAGCAACCAGCTAACTAAATAACGAGCTAAGTAACTAACTACAGGGATATGAAACCAGGACCTTCCAAATACATAGCAAGAGAGTAGCCACTAGACGTTCGATTTGTTCGGTTTGTTGATTAATGCCGATCCCCCACCCCTTCCCACTCGCAGACGTTTCGACGTGATGCATGAACGTTACGTTCGAACAGATATGGAGCGTTTGGTTAGTAACAGCTGGGCGTCAACTGCTGTTTGCGCATGTACCTGGTGTGCAGCACCTGTCACCTTCTCACTCACACTGGCGTCTCGGATTTGAGCTTCACGCTTTAATTTGCGCCTGGAAGTGAGACCGACCCGCTTTCAAAAGGTGAACAATAAGTTGCCTACTACAGAGGGCAATTCAAGCGCTACTTACTTTAAGAAACGACACATCTGCGGCTCATTTATTTAACGTGGAAACAAACGGACTGTTATGCTAGAGAAGGGCGTTCCATTTGTCTGTTCACTTATGTATTCCATTTATTTTCATATTTTCGGCGCTTTCGCTTTGCTTTGCTTTGCTTAGCTTAGCTTTGCTATGTCCCTCTGTAATAACCCGAGAACCGCTAGACGTATTTTAATGAAATATGACAGTGAGGGGTTTTACTCACACGCGGTATAATTTTTTACTTCTCAAGACTGTTGTTTTTTAAATGATAGACAATCTTTCGTTTTATTTTTTTTTTTACTGTTCGGCAGTAGGCCTACACGGTGAATTACTCAGGACCTGTCGCCATTGTGTAAGAGGCTGGGTGGGCCACAGGGCCGGTCAGGAGGGGTGCAGAAAATATCACCCCCAAGGTATTCGATCCTCGGACCGTCTAGCCTGTAGCCAGTCGCCATACCGTCTGCGCTGTCCCGGTGTATAACTCCTACACTTCATGAAAATCCGACAAACGTTTTAGACGGACGGACGGAAGAACATGGTCTCCATATGCGACGACATTCTTCCGTAAAGAATGCCTGAAAGCCGTAAATATTCTTAAGACAATGACTGGTAGTCTCAGAGAAATGTGTGACCGATGCCTGCCGAACAGAAAACAGCAGCATTTCCGCAACAGTGACTTCCGTGAGTCCAATCCTTGTATAGAAACTCCATTAACTGATGAAGAGTTCAGAAGGATAAAGAAGTAAATGATATTTTCTATCGATTTTCAAACACACCTCCCATCCTCCCTAATTGCAAGACTTCCTGTACTCCGGTTAACATGCTTTCAGACACAATTAAGCCACACACGCGATTGTGGACAGCTTATTGAGTTCTGTCGGATGTCCCTGCAGAACGACACAACAGGTAGCTGTTGGACAGGTGAAGTGCCAACAGGCCTGTGTGCCTTCCACTGCGTGTCACAATGCGAGGCGGACATTGTATGATAAATTAACGTACATTTGATGCATCTTGTGGTTCTAAAATTGAGTCACTTTGGTGCTTTCCTTTATCTTAAGACGGAAACAGAGCCGGTTGCCGAAACGTCGTTGGACGATGGACAAAGTCCAAAGAAAGGGGGGGGGGAATTGCTTTCTAAATGTATGTATATATATATATATGTACATGTAGGTGTGTCTATTATATAAACACAGAAACAATAATTCATCCATTCTCAGGTACGTATCACCAAGGGCTGCCACTGCTAACACCAGGTTCTCTGCAGTGCACAACCCTTATTTTTTAATTCTTATTGCATTTACCTGCCAGTTCCTATTTTCTATAGTTCCCCATCCTTTTTTACTCAGATCTCTGTGTTACCTTTTCGTTTGGTTTTAAACACTTGACGTTTTATCTTATATAAAAACTCACCTATATACCTCAATTCTTTGATATTAGTGTACATATTTAATGTCTGATATACCACATCGTTTACATTTAACCACTTACAATACAAAAATTTTTCTCTCCAACTTCGCTTTTCCCTCTATTTGAAGAATGTGCGAATATTATTCTCTTCTTCTCTACAGGGCGACATCAACACCCTGTATATTATGCCTTAGTACGTAGGCACGTACCAGAATTACCGTTTAGCCCTGTGTCTGTCTATGCCAGTAACTGCTGAAATAAATGAGAATGTGGCGAACCCTTATGCGTACATAACATCAGGGAAGAGTACCGATACTGACATTTTGTAACTCACCCTTATATATTAACCCTTTAAAGACGAAGCGTATCTGTTTTATATAAGGACTCAGTGCGTACCGCGCTGTAAACACTCTCCACTTCGGTTATAAAAACCCATCTCTTAATGTTTTATAAGGCAAAAGTTGCTGTTTGTTCTGAGACCCGTACAAAACACATAAACGCAATGTGGGCACCACGTAGAATTTTTTAATGTTGAACCTGGTGGTACGTAAAGTTACCGCTAGACTTTAAAAGGTTAACACGAAGTGGCATCTTCTGAGTTGGAAGTACAGGTGGCGCCACTAATACAGAATTCGGAGATGTTTGGTAACAGAACGTCGAAAATAAGGTACAGCTTTTATCCAGGCAATTTCTTGTATAACTCACAGCGAGAAGGCGGTCTCACGAAATTAAAGGGTGTGTCTTTTATTGTGCACCTGACCACGTTGGTTTTATAACACTGAAAGCCTGTATCCACCACGACATTCTGTGACAGCTACCGTTCCCGGTGACGCGCTAAAAGGGACAATCTGCATACCGACGGCTGTAAGGCATAAATAACTGCGCCAGGTTTCTGAAACTTGAGGCTATATGCAATTAGACTGTACAGTTACAAATTAAGAAACAGCCTACGGGATTGGCGGTGCGAGGTTCGAATACCGGTAGGGAGACGAGATGTGTCTGTTTTCCAAAACATCCAGACGGGCTCTGGGGCCCACCCAGCGTCTTGTTCAATGGGTACCGGGTTCTTTCCCGGTGGTGAAGCGGCTGTGGGCGTGATGTTGACCAGTCACCTCCAACTAGTGCCGAGGCTAAGAATGAATGGAGCTATACCTTTACTCCCCCTATACGCCTTCATGGCGTGGACAGGGGAAGAATTACCTTTGCTTACACTTCACTTGTTAAAACGTGCAAATATGGTGACGATGCGAAATGTTGAAATTTTTTGTCATAATTAAAGGCAGTGGGCAGCTGTGTTACAGGAAATCGTGCTGCGTAAGGAAATAAATAATAAAACTGTATTGTTCTAACACGGCATAGTTCCTGATAAATTATTTGCATAGACAGAGACACCTGAAGTAAGATGGGGGCATAAATTCTCTCATTAACCTCTTCTTAAACCTTTAAAGCCCAGTGGTTGCTATATGTATCCCCCAGGTTTAACATTCACAAATTCTACGTTCTGCCCACACAGTGTGTTTATGTGTTTTGTGTGGATCTCAGAACAAACAGCGATTATTTCCCTATACAGCATTAACTGACTGGTTTTTATAACCGAGACGGAGTGTGTTTACTGCGCGGTACGGGCTGGATCTTTAAATAAAACAGTTTACGCTTCTTCTTCAAAGGGTTAAATAATATTTACGTAAGTGTAAACCTTAGAAAGACTTCACCTGCAAAACGACATAACGTCTTAAATTGTGAAGCTTCCAACAGTGTGAAAAAATAACAAGCCATATTCTATCGGAAGATGGAGAAAAACAGACCAAACTGCTTTAACATTTCCTTAGTATAGGCGTTTTTTATGGCATCCAAATGTAATGTTCATACTACTGGGGCGTCAGGCAGGTTCGTGCTAAGAAATCTTTAGCAGTCTTACCCCTTACACTGTATCTCTCGCGTGTTACGCGGGCTATATAAAATACCGCATAACAAAGTAGAGTAACATGCAAATTTGAGCAGCTGGCGGTACAATATAATCATTACACCGGCCACAGCAGACCTACGTCTTTGCCATTATGTACATTACCGTACCTTTTTTTTCGTATCTTGATTATTTGGTCTTTGCCCCCTGCCAGGAGGGGGAGGGATTATAAATGGTAATGCATATCTCATATACAACACAGACCGAATCGCAAATTTGACCGTGAATTAAAATGTACAAAAATTTGCACACAGTTGCAAATTGCAAGTCACGAATCCAAGAATTACAAATTATTTAGCATAGACAGTGATTGATAGTTGTGATTTTAAATGAATAACTCATTATTTAAATGTTATGTTCTGAATTTTGATTTATGACGATATGAAAGGAGTGCAGTTGATAACATACGAGGTCTTGTTTTATGTAGCCGTTAACTCTTTAAAGACGAAGCGTATCTGTTTTATATAAGGACTCAGTGCCTACCGCGCTGTAAACACTCTCCACTTCGGTTATAAAAACCAGTCTCTTAATGTTTTATAAGGCAAAAGTTTCTGTTTGTTCTGAGATCCGTACAAAACACATAAACGCAACATGGGAACCACGCAGAACTTTTTAATGTTAAACCTGGTGGTATGTAAAGTTACCGCTAGGCTTTAAAAGGTTAATTAGGCGTCAGAGCCACTAGTGTGGCAGCGAGACAACTAAGGACTGCTGTGGAGGGAAGAATTATTTGTGGACGTAAAGGGGGGAGGCGGGGTGGGTGGGAGGTTTGCAAGGAAAAGTTGCAAATAACGCACCTAAGAGCGTCAACATGTCAGTCCGTGTGCCCCACATGTATTCGAAATCATGTGAATGGATTTTCACGAAACTGGATATTGGCAGTTACTGAAAGGATTTTCGTGAAATTTGATATAGGTAGTTACTGAACCGATTTTTATTAAATTTGATATACGCAGCTAATATCAGATTTGTCGAAATATTTAAATTTTACATGAAGACCTACGCGCGTTTTCTGTTCGCATGCGCGTTAAGTTTATATTCCAGTGCAAGGTATTTTAGATAAAGCTGTAAACGAAACATGGAGACAAATCTTTCTCGAGAAACCAACAAGCCTTCATCTAGTCAAGAAATTCCCTGTATTTTATGGAACACTGTGGTTCATTACCGTGTTCACAACAGCCCGCCACTTGTCCCTATCCTGAGTCATATGAAAACAGTGCGAGCCCTCCGTTCCTGCTTAAGATCCATTTTAATGTTATCCTCTCATCTACGCATTTTTTTAAGTGGTGAAGGGCCCCGCAGCAGACGCTACGGACGCACCGCAGCCTTGAGGCTTATTGTGCAACCCTGTGATGAAGATGACGATGATGATGATTATTTTTTGTCCTCTTCCTAGTAATGGAGCACCGGTGGAATGAAACTGACAGGGAAAAACCGAAGTACTCGGAGAAAAACCTGTCCCAGTGCCACTTTGTCCACCATAAATCCCACACGGACTGACCCGGGGATCGAACCCGGGCCTCCGCGGTCGGAGGCCGGCGGCTAACCGCCTGAGCCATGGCACGGCCTCTCATCTACGCATAGTTCTTCCAATTGGTCTTTTTCTTCAGGTCTCCCAACTAAATCCCCAACACCTATATACAGTGACCCTCAGTACTGCTACACTTGTACGTGTTACAAGATTTCGAAGTGAAATGTCTAACTGGACCGTAAGTTTTTTCTATTGCCGGACACACCCACAAACTTGAGGCGTGAGTCGTGGATTGTGTATGTTGTCGCATTTGTATTTTTCCGTGATCACATGATATTGCACGGAACTGATCCTAAACACAAGGCCTGCCCACAAGATAAATATTTAAGCAAGATCAGGATTCACTTTTCCTTGTACAGTCGCCGGAAACGAAAACTTGCACCCTTAACTCGCCTTGTGACGTTAAAATTGCAGCTTTATCAATGTTTCAAGAAATATCTTCCACTGGGTCCCCTCATTGCGTGAGAAAAAGTACTCGCAGTGCTACTAAATCATTCATTATCACACTCCCATCTCGTGGTTGACCGCCTAACTAAAATCGATATCAAAACATATCGAACGTTAACAAAGGGGCGGCACTGCAGGTGAAAGGCCAGAGACCCCGGGTCATAATAACAATGATTAGGTTCCTGACAGTGATACTTGCGGACGAGAGGGAGGAACTAACAGGAGGCCGTGCCGTGACTCAGGCGGTTAGCCGGCGGCCTCCCACCGCGGAGGCCGGGGTTCGATCCCCGGGTCAGTCCATGTGGGATTTGTGGTGGACAAAGTGGCACTGGGACAGGTTTTCCCCCGAGTTCTTTGGTTTTCCCCTGTCAATTTCATTCCACCGGTGCTCCATTACTAGGAAAAGGACAAAAAATAATAATAATCATCATCTTCATCATAGGGTTGCACAATAAGCCTCATGGCTGCAGTGCGTCCGTAGCGTAAAAAAAACAGGAGACCAGAGAAAATTACATAACGAAGAGCTTCATGATCTGTGACACTCATCAAATATTGTTAAAGAAATGAGATGGGTGGGGCATGTGGCACGAACAGGTAAGAAGCGAGACGCATACAGTGTTTTGGTAGAGAAACTTGAAAGAAGAAAACCACTCGGAAGACCTAGGAATTGATGAAAGGATATTATTAAAATAGATCTTAAAAGAGTTCTTTAACCCTTTAAAGACGAAGCGTATCTGTTTTATATAAGGACAGTGCGTACCGCGCTGTAAACACTCTCCACTTCGGTTATAAAAACCAGTCTCTTAATGTTTTATAAGGCAAAAGTTGCTGTTTGTTCTGAGATCCGTACAAAACACATAAACGCAATGTGGGCACCACGTAGAATTTTTTAATGTTAAACCTGGTGGTACGTAAAGTTACCGCTAGGCTTTAACAGGTTAAGGATGGGAGGGCGTGGACTGTATTAGTCTGTTTCGGGATAAAGACAAGTGACTGAGTCCTCAATACACAATTACTTCAACCCTCCTATCATTATCTCCCCCTTCAGTCCACGTTTGCACTCGGTGGTGTGGCTAGCAACAAGAAATTCCGGTCCCCTTTGCCAGGCGCTTGAAGTATTAAAATACCCTGACGCACATCTGATATCACTGGCAACTACCTTGCTAAACTGACATATGCTCATTATTTCAGATGCTGGTGATGCTGCTAAGGAGAAGGTAAACTCGGCTGCACAACAGGCAGAGGACAAGTTGGATGAAGCAAAAGATGCAGTGAATTCTGCAGTGGACGGAGTGGAAGCAGAGATCAATAAACTAATGTCAGCTTCTGAAGACGGCAGTGGAGATGAAGGAGAGACAGAAACAAATGAAGAAGGCGGTGAGGTAGAAACACCAGCAGCGACTGGTGAAGGAGACGAAGTCAATGAGCAAACGGAAGAAGGTGGTGAAGAAGTGGCGGCTTCAGAGGCAGCGCCTGCCGAAGAAGGGGAAGAGGGGGAAGGAGTAAAAGAGGAAGGGGAAGAAGGGGATGAAGCAGCTGAAGAAAAGGAAGAGGAAGGTAACCAGGAAGAAGGCACAGAAGAAAAAACAGAGAGTGAAAATGGAGAGGAAAATAAAGACGGAGAAGACAGTAAAAGTGACTGAAAGAGACAGAAATGTTTTGATTTAAGAAATCAATGTAATTATGAGAAATGTGTGGATGACAGGATGGCATATAAGGAAATTATAAGGAATCTGAAAACAAGCATCCGTTGTCCAGATATGTGAGAATTTTCAGCAAGAAACGAATGACGATGAACAACACCTTTTAACTATTAAACTGTCTTGCTGTTTCAGCTTATAAATATTTAGACAATACAGTTTTGTGCTTCTGTAAATCATGCAACAGGAACGATGAGATGTGCAACAAACGAATGTCCTGCAAAGGGGTTCACTTTTCTGTCACCAGACTTGATGCAAACTTCTAGCGGGCTCCCCGAGGCAAGTCTTGTAGACCCTTGTTGGTATTACTCTTCTGCCACCTTAAAGAAACGCGGTAAATATAAACACCTGTACCACGTGCTTTATAAGTTTAAAAAATATGCGTTTTGTCCCCATTTTGTGTGTTTTGTATAATTCTTACAAAAAGCAGGGATTATTTCCCTAAACGGCATTAAGTAATGAGTCTTTGTAATGAGACACTAAAATGTTTTCTTTGGAGTAGGAAACGGAACTTTAAATATTACTTAGAAACACGTCTGCCTCAAACAGAATAAGGCAATAAAACAAATGATGTTAGAATACTGATTTCTTCTGGGATGTGATACCGTGTTGTTTGGCAGACAAGTACCAGTGCTTCACAGGAATATGTTGCCTCCATCTTCAGAGTATGAAGTCAAATATCAAATTACGTTAGGGTCATTTCCTACACAAATATCATACAGTTTCGGGATTTAGTAAATATATTGTCAGTTCATAACATTACAATGGAAATATATATATGTATATATACACACATACATATGCACAAAGACTAGTCTCTGACTCTCAACTGCTGAACTTCCCAAGTGACATATTTTACGTTTTATTCTGACGTGTACGAACGAAAACCTCGAACAATATTTGATGTTTCCGCCTTGATGACTATTAGCATTTCATTCCTTGGAACGTGACGCAGTTTAGGACGGGAGACTGGTAGCAAAGTTGCAGAAGAAATGCTGCCTCCATCTTCAAGGTGAACGTTTAGTACCCATTTAACAAACTATAATTTATCACATCCCAGAAGACTGTATTCTTAATACATATTGAAAGAAAATTTAAGTTAGAATCACAAGAAGGAAACGCCCATAAAACGCTTGAAACTGGAAGTTCTGACTGTTGGCAGCAAGGTTTGTATGGTAATGAAAAATGACGTGTTACAGATTCCATTTAAATGGCACTTTAAGAAGCCTGACTTCAAAGATCTTCAGTCATATAAAATAATATTCACCAACTAATGCACCAAAATACATAAATCTTTATTCGTAAAAAGCTGCTACATGTTTCGACCCTGCTGGGTCATCTTCGGGGAGAATAGTCAGTTACACTGTTGGATGCACCTATACAGTTAAGTCCGCGGTCAGGGTATACCCTGACCGCGGACAGTACAAGATACCTCACAACGGACGATGAAAGCAAAGGCACATTCTCACTTAACTGTATAGGTGCATCCAACAGTGTAACAGACTATTCTCCCTGAAGATGACCCAGCAGGGTCGAAACATGTAGGAGGTTTTTACGAATAAAGGTTGTATGTATTTTGGTGCATCAGTTGGTGAATATTATTTTGTATGATACAGTGCACGGACATGGAACACATTAAATACCTGAAGCCATGTTCAAATTGACTGCAAAAATAAATATTTCAAATTCTACTCTTTGCAGAAATTTTGTTCTGCACAGACGAGACGGACACTGCATGTCAGACGGACTACGACAATCGGGAATGATGTATTGAGACGTGTTGTTCTTGTACATGATGTCTGATGTATCTATATACATTTATTCTAAATATTGCATTCTTCGTTTGTCAAGATATTTGTTAATTTATCTTTTATTACTATAGAGACCAAACGAAAATCCGAGTAAGAACGGCAGCAATAAATGGAATTGGAAGAGACGTATGTTTCAGTTGGTATTGCAGTGTCAAACACTGAGAAAAAAAGAAAATTTCTTCTAGATAGCATAGCAACACTACTGAGTGCATGAATCTCTCTTGATACTATTGTAACAACTCTTGCATTTATTGTTCTAAACATTTGGTGTGCATTTAAAACAGATATTAAAATAAACTCGGTTAAAACACCAATATTTCATTGCTGAAAAGAGTTACATCTAAGAATACCGCCACCACCACCAACAAATATCAGATACCAAATTTCATGAAAATCCGTCCAGTGGGAGCCGAGTTGTTCCGTATGGACGGACGGACATAACGAAGCTAATAATGGATTGTCGCAATTTTGCGAACGCGCCTTAAAACTAACCAAGTCGAGCAGCGTTTCATTAACTAGTGCATAGTCACTAATCTCTATCCAGCCCAGAAATCCTCCATCTACGTTTAAGATCCATTTTAAGCCCTTTGTTACTAAGAAGAATGGCGATCGTGTTTTAAGCCACGTTGCGTCCTGATTAGTGTTGAAAATGGATTAAGATAATGTTAATCTATGGGTGCGTTTTGCAGGCTATAAGCCGCCTGATCTTCAATACAGCACCTACTCTTAAGTCTGACAAATGTCACCTCAAGAAAACAGGAATGGTTTACATTAGATAACCGACGCCAAGCGGCTAAGGAAAAAAAAACTTTTTGTGGCTTCTGACGTTCCCAGCATTTATGTTAATAATTCATATCTTCCAGGTTCTTATACTGAGTAGCGGAGCTACTGATTCCCGACGTTTCGAAAGGAACATACCGCCTTCATCTTCAATGGTCCGCGAATCCCAGAAAATTCTTCCAAGACCCATTGACTCTTGAAGATGCAGGCGGTATGTTCCTTTCGAAACGTCGGGAAAAAATAACCCTGCTACACAGTGTAACAACCCAGAAGACACGAATCCTTACGGATGTTTTTTTTTTCATTTCAATATCCATTTTAAAATCTTTGAACTAATTTTGTGTCATTCATTAAGTCTGTTTACTACTATGTGAAGCATGAGGCCTTGATGAAGCTTCCCACCTCACTCTGTTCCCTGCCAGGGCCTTCACTTCCTGCCACCTTTTCCTCTGGTCTCGGGCTCCTTCCTCCATCTTGCGTCTCCAAGTCTTCTTCGGTCGACCCCTCTTCCTCTTGCCTTGAGGATTCCAGCCTACGGCACCTTTTTCGGTTCTTCCTGATGGTTTCCGCACTGTATGACCAATCCAGGACCAAATTTTGTGTACGCAATTTGATAAAAGGGGGAAGGTTGCGGGTTCGATTCCCGACGGTGTCATTGGAATTTTTAATCGACATAATCCTTTCGGTCGCACTATGGCCCTGGGGCCGACTCAGCCTCTAACAGAAATGAGCACCAGGAATATTTCCTGGGGTAAAGGCGGCCGGTGCGTAGGGCTGACAACCTTACCACCTTCAAATTTCGATTGTCTAGAAATCTGGGAGCCTCAACCTCCTGGAAACCTGAGGGCCTGTCCAGGCCTGTAATGGGACTGCTTTTTTTAATTTGAGAAAAGAACCTGCAGTTTAAGATAACCTCTCGTATGAACGACAAAACTAACCCTAGAACTAACTAGTCAAAGATATAGAAAATTTTTATTGGTAGAGGTTATTAATAACGGATATTTCAGTATACGTCATCCTCATTTTATCTGACAACTATCGTTTGCCGTTTACTGCTGCTACTCCGCCCCGCCTGTCAGTAAAGTCGGTTACGTTAATGCGATAAATTAGGCGACAGGAAGTGGCAACAGACAGTTGTCAGATAAAATAATCACCCCACAGGAGGTAACGGTACAAATCCCTGAACGTGAACTTCGATTAATTTTGTAATGCATACTGTGGTAATTATTACTCCATGAATCAATCACTGTAGTTATTTTTTCACATAAACAACATTTCGTATTCCGCCTGACACACCCTGTATTTATTATTTTTCTCTCAAACACCACATGTTTCGATCAAGCCAATCATCATCAGGTGTTTGTTTGTACAGAAACTTAAAACCCAAAGTAAAAATGTAAATTTTTTGCGAGAACTAACAAATGATATAAAATGTAAATTGCATCAACTTGCAATTCTTGATGGTGTCATTTAACACCACCACAATTATTTGTAACATCAACAGTAAACACCGCAACACCCTCGTCCAACGAATCCATCAACTCTGAACATTTCAGTATGTACTGCACCTTGCAATGCAGCTCCGTGCCTGTAGTCTTATCGTACGACCGGAAGTGACAGTCAATTTAACTGCTTAGCACTCAGCGGTAGATACAGGCACCGCGTCCCTGAACAACCAAAAACTCACTTATGCATGAGTTTTTGTTACCAACCACCACTCAATAACACTTTCTTAGTCCTACATGTTTCGGTTAGCCATCGCAGTCATCATCAGTGAGTGACTTCAAAAATTTGCGCAGTAAGTCAATGAATGGTAATATGTACATTAATTATTTACAGCGATAAAATATCAATAATATTATATATACATTAACTAATTTTTGTGATATTAAATAGCAGGGCTGTGGAGTCGGTACACAAAACCTCCGACTCCGACTCCTCAATTTTTAAAACGCCGACTCCTTCATAAAAGCTCAATATGCATTAATAACGGTAAACCTGTAAGACATTTCATCACCACCACGTGAATCATCAGGCTACTGTTTAGACTTATAACCTATATTTAAGTATAAGTCTAATGGTTACTGTAGCTATCAGGGCTCTGGAGTTGGAGTATCCAGATAAGATTTTAGATTGAGGTCGGAGTCGGAGTCGGTACGTTTTCTCCCGACTCCGACTCCACCTAAAATTCCTTCCGACTCCGACTCCACCTAAAATTCCTTCCGACTCCGACTCCACCTAAAATTCTTTCCGACTCCGACTCCACAGCCCTGTTAAATAGTATGTTAACACATAAATTATGACGTACAAAAGCATACAAAACTCTGTCTCCAAACATCTGTCTTCAGAACACTTCTATTTGGTAGGGTGGAGGCGACCGGCTATGGTGTCCGATGTTTATCGCGTGGATAATGTCCCATTTCTGTGTTCCATATGATTCACACAAACACAGACTACTTCCATAAACAGTAGTAACAGGCTGGAGACGGACTATGTTCTCTGTGAGGTACGAACTGAATTTCTATAAGGGACTACATTTACTACTTCGTAGTATTTACGCCATCAAAGGCGACCCAGAAGCCTTAATCTTGGCAAAATAAGATAGCATTTCCTTCTTACCGATTGGCAACTTATAATCAAACAGAAGCGTGGCCCGCTATATCAGCGGTATGCCGCCTATCTTATCAATTCTATTCGTGTTCTTAAGCGTTATATCCTTCCCCCCCCCCCCCAACAAGACTAAATTTATTCGACGATGATTTATAACTAGCCTTCAGTGAAGTTTGACAAACAAGTGGCCCACTGGAAAAGCGGACTTACAGTACGTGGCTGCAAGGCGGAGCGTCACAGGGGCGAATTATCTTGCCGAGCGAAAAGGTAATGTAGAAATTTGTATAAAAAACATATTAATAACCGATATTGTGCGGAACACTTCATTACTATTATCAAACCAGGGAAAATGAGATCGGGTATATATGCAGAATGCATAGGTAAGACGAGAAGCGCTTATAGATTTAGGCCGAAACGTCAGGAATACAGACAACATTAAAGGGTAATGCTGTTACAGTGCAGTAAGTGGATTAAACTGGCTCGGTATAGGGACTAGTGGAGGGCTTTTGTGAACACGGTAATGAACGTTTGGGTTCTATAAAGGGTGGGGACTTTCTTCCGACATTCGAGGTTACCACAGCGGTGTTGCAGAAGATACGAAGCTGTGTCGTTAGAACAGAACAGGTTGGTTCTGGGGCAGCTGTTGGCCACGTTAATGTTTGTCTGTCTGTCAGTCACCGAAAATACTGAATTATTTAAAAGTCAACCGAGTAGCGCCCTGATTATCCGACCCAGTGCCCCACCCCCTTTACCCCCCCTGGTACCCACCGTGTAGGAGGCTGGGCAGACAAAATACTCAGTTTCGGGCTACTTAGTTTGTTGACTCAGTCCGCCATCGGGTGTTCAAAAATGCGAGGAAAGAAGGCAAGCACAGCGGGTCGGAAATACCGCGCTTCTGAACCGCGCGTACCTGCCTTACTGTATTCTGTAACACACGCACAGTGCACAGTCCGCCAGCTGAGTTGTTGTAATGTGACGTGGCACTGTGAGAATGTTGCAGGGTTGAACATAATGTCACTTCCTGTTGGTCAATACTGTGCCGAAACTTGTGTCAATATCGCATTTACGTACGAAGACACCCTGCTTGTGAAAACACACGGGCAGACAGTCTGGACACAGATAAGGCGTCCTTCTGCAGTGATGACATTTCCCATGCAATTTCCCGCCAGGTACAGTGTCTACATTGCAATGAGGAAGTAAACTTCGCGTTCCCGTACTTATTTTTAAATGTCAATGTTAGACCGAACGCAGTTGCTGTATAGTCATGCATTGCATACAGATCTGTAACACACTGAAGGCAATACTGCCTTATCTATTAATTATACGCCCCTAATATGTTTAATATTTTAATACGTTCTCATAAATATTAATATGACACGCTGCTAAAAAGTACTGACCTCTTTGTCGTAACTCAACATCCCTAACACTCACTGGATTCATCTGGCACATGTTAAGGACTAGTGACGGGCTGTTTTGAACGCGGTAATGAACCTTCAGATTCAATAAAATATAGGAAATTTCTTGACCGGGTAATAAACTGTACGCTCCTCAAGAATGACTCTGCTGTATGGAGCCAGGTACTTGGTTGAAAGCATTTTGCCCACACAGCGTATTTCTGTTTCGTGCGGTTCTCAAAATGACGGCGATTACAGGCATATCTCGTTTTGAGGGATTTCGCTTTAAGTCGACTTGAAAATGTACACAACTTTACGAATTTATGCAACAATTTTCGTTTTTTTTAAACGCGATTTGGCATAGATGATACGTAACCGTGGCGTAAAACGAGAACTACCTGTATTTTGCCTATTAATAGGCTCCTCTTTGTAATTTAAACAAAGTGTGTGCTCTATGAGGCAGGAACTGAACGTTTGTATGTTGTGCGGATGGCCAGAGCATATGCTAGTAACCAAATTCCACTTTTCAGTGTATGCTTCTCAAGCAGTCCTCCCAAAATTATTATGAGAATCCAGCCCAAATGCAATGAGTGAATGAATGAATGAATGAATGAATGAATAAGTGAATGAATGAATGGAGTGAATGAGTGAGTGAATGAATGGAGTGAATGAATGAATGGAGTGAATGAATGAGTGAATGAATGAATGAGTGAATGAATGGAATTAATGAATGAGTGAATGAATGAGTGAATGAATGAATGAGTGAATGAATGAATGGAGTGAATGAATGAGTGAATGAATGAATGAGTGAATGAGTGAGTGAATGAATGAATGGAGTGAATGAATGAATGAATGAATGAGTGAATGAATGGAGTGAATGAATGAGTGAATGAATGGAGTGAATGAATGGAATGAATGAGTGAGTGAATGGAGTGAATGAATGAGTGAATGAATGGAGTGAATGAATGAGTGACTAAATGAATGAGTGAATGAATGAATGAATAAATAAATAAATATGGGTCAAGCCCTTACCGTCCCCGCGCACGTAGGCCTTTGACAGGCGTTTTGTGCCCCCTCACTAGGCCCAAGTCACGAGAGCCCTGCCTTTTTTAAAAAAAAGTTCCAGATTGCCCCCAGACTTAGACGCCCCAAATGCAACAACTGTTCAGCACCTCCCCTCTGCTGCATATTCCCAATACTTCACTTCCCACCACACTACCTTCAATTCCCAGCGCTTTCCCCCGCCTCACAGCAACCTCTATCAGAAGGACGACAGGGCATTTTCTGGGAACCTTCAGAGCTGTGAAATTTTCTATCAGTTTCCCTATCAGTAATTTAGACTCTCACTGACACCCTCTTCGAAGACCTTCCTTTTCAGGTTCCAGAGGGTTCTGACTTACGATCTCTGCTGACAGATGGTGTTGGGACGCACTAGCCCCGACAATGAGGAGGACAATCCAGGCGGCCATGACTTGCAGTGTCCGGAAGGCGACATTAAAGCCAAGAAACCTCAAGGTAAAGCTGTCATGTAATACACGCAATATATAAGTTAATCCTGCATAACTGTGTTTTCTGTAACATTAAATATCACACTGATGTTAACGTGAGAGGGCTCAGAATGCATAAGACGCTAAACCAGGGGTCAGAAATTGTTTTGTGTAGTTGGGCACTAACACAGCAGGCAAGCTGTAGGAGACACACCAGACCCGGTGTAACGTCGCAACTGTTCGGTTCACGTCTGGGGTTTTTACGTGCTCAAAAATTGGTAATACTTGTACACACAAGGGACAGGCGCACACTGGTGACCGAAACATAGGAACCCTTAAACTCAACAACATATAATGTAAAGTATATTATTTCCTGGACTGTGACGCCGTGCAGTTTGGTAAAGAATTACGAAAGTTTCGGTGATAAAACATTTCTTCTATGTGTGATTTCACGCTTCTGCCGCGGTGTAAATAAGATCATCACTCTTCTGGGATGTTATGCAGCGGGCATTGGTATTTACCGACGTTTCGAGACAACCTACCGGTCCCATCTTCAAGGGTACAGCAGCCCAAGAAGACTTCTGTACGATGAAAGTGGGACCGATTGCTTGTGCCGAAACGTCGGTAACTAAGTACCAATCTACGCCGCGTAACATCCCAGAAGAGCGGATTTCACACTGCCTCTACCTAATGGAAATTTTCGTCGTCCCATTCCGAGTTTTGCAACGCGCCCAGCGTTTCCGTATATGCTGGAAGCACCGCTGGAACCGACTCTTTGGAAACGTGTATAGGACGGTCAGCTGTCGTTGTTGAATTTCAGGGCACTCTGGAAACGACGCCCTTGTAGCTAAGATTCCACGCTGGGAAGTAAGAAATCTAACAGGCCAAATCACGCGAGTTAGGAGACTGGGGGCACGGCCNTTGCAGATATTGTGATATTAAAAGTTTTATGTGATTTACCCTTCAGCCGAAATCAGCCACTGAAATCGGCTGATGACCAATACATTAGAAATTTGAAAAATAAATTAATAAAATTAGAAAAACAAGAAGACAGGACACTGTAATTGAGTCACGGAACATGTAGTTATATTCGTGTGTATATAAATGCAGTTGCAGGAAGTGTTATGTTGTGCTTACAGCATAAATTTATAATTTTTAAAATCAAACAAAGTTATATATAGCCTTAGGGTCAGCCCTGTTAAAATATCCCGATGCAGACGTGATATCACTGCCAGCCAATTTTCTAAACTGACACGTGATCATTATTTCAGACACTGGTGACGCCGCTAGGGAGAAAGCACGCTTGGATACGGAAAAGACAAAAACGAAAAAGCCTAAAGTACAAGATAAAAACTAACTAAGTAACTAACCCCATGGAGCAGAGGCCTTCTTGAGAAGCTAACAGTTTCTCAGCTAATCAAGAAATTCCCCGCATTTTATGGAACCCGGATGTTCATTACAACATTCACAGTTGGCCGCCATCTGTCCCAATCCTGAGCCAGCTGAATCCAGTCCATGCGCCCATCCCACTTGTTCAAGATCCATTTTAATATTATCATCCCATCTACGTCTGGATCTCCCAAGTTGTCGCCTTCCCTCCGGTCTCCCCACCAAAATCCTGCATGCACCCCTCTTTTCCCCCATACGTGCTACATGCCCCGCCCATCTCATTCTTCTCCATTTGATTACCCGAATAATATTTGGTGATGAGTACAGGTCATTAAGTTCCTCGTTATGTAATCTTCTCCAATCCCCTGTCACCTCGTCCCTCTTAGGCCCAAATATCCTCCTCAGCACCCTATTCTCGAACACCCTCAGTCTTTGTTCCTCCCTCAGTGTGAGAGACCAAGTTTCGCATCCATACAGAACAACAGGTAAAATTATAGTTCTGTATACCCTAATCTTTGTGTTTTTGGATAGCAACCTGGAAGACAAAAGATTCTGCACCGAATGATAGCAAGCATTCCCCGACTTCGATCTGCTCTTAATTTCTTCATGAATGGAGTTTCGATTCGTTAGGGTTGTTCCCAAATATTTGAATTCTTCCACCCTTTCAAAGGATTTATTATCTATAATTATGTTGTGATTGTGTCGTGCATTCTTATTTCGAGACATGACCATGTACTTAGTTTTCTCAGCATTTACTTCTAGACCAATCTCCTTACTAGCAATAATTAAATCTTCTGCATTTTTCTTTATGCTATGTACGCTTCCGCCCAATATATTAACATCATCAGCATAAACCAGAAGCTGATGTGTACCATTCAATTTCAAGCCCTCCTGGTTTGCCTGAACCCTCCTAATGGCATATTCTAAAGCAAAGTTGAAAAGCAATGGCGACAGAGCATCTCCTTGTTTCAAGCCATTCTTAATAGGGAACGTGTCAGACAGATGTTTGTCTACCCAAACTCTGCTATACATTTCACTTAAACACATTTTTATTAACCTTACTGGTTTCATGGGGATACCGAACTCAATGAGAATATTATACAAGACCTCCCTCCTAACTGAATCATAGGCTTTCTTGAAGTCTATAAATAGCTGATGCACTGCCTCATTGTATTCCCATTTTTCCTCAAGTATTTGACGAATGCTGAATATATGATCAGCAGTTGACCTGTTACGTCGAAATCCACACTGATGATCCCCAGTAATTTCCTCTGCATATGGAGTTAACCTTGACAAAAGAATGTTGGATAGAATTTTGTACATAGTCGACAAACGTGATATGCCTCGATAGTTACTACAATCTGTTTTATCACCCTTCTTATAAATAGGCACAATGACTGACTCCTTCCATTCCTCAGGCAATTCCTCCTTATTCCAAACAGAAATAATAAGTTTATGGATCTCAGACCGAATAATCCTACCCCCTGCTTTAATCAATTCTGCTGGAATCTGATCAATACCTGGTGATTTGTGGCTTTTTAGTTTTCCAATAGCCATCTCAACCTCAAAGGCACTGGGCTCAGGCACTAGTGGCCCTGCTGTGTGTATTTCTGTCTGCCTAACATCATTAACCCCGTGTATATTCAACAGCTGGGAGAAATGATTCTTCCACCTTGCCAAAATACTGTGGGAGTCTGCAACCAGGTCACCCTTCTCATCCTTTACTACATTAGTTCTAGGCTGGTACCCCCTCTTAAACTCACTGATACCCCTATACAAGTCTCTTATATTCTTGTTCTTACTGTTTGTTTCAAGTTCATTAATTTTAGCTGTCAGATATTCCTTCTTTTTGTTCCTGAAATGTCTACTAGCTTCACGTCTTACGTTGTGCAGATTACCTCCATTACTTTGGTTTGGATTCTGTAACCACTGAATTTTAGCCTGCTTCCCTTTATCTAAAAATTGTGCACATTCTGCATCAAACCATGGTTTATGCTGCTTCTGTTCACGCAGACCTAGACTCTCTTGAGCTGAGATTTTGATATTCTCTTTAATGTTTTCCCAAGCCCTACTTATGTCCTCACTAACATTTAAGTTTTCCAAAGCTGCAAACCTGTTTGAGATCTTAAGCTGATACTGTTTCCTAACCTCTAGTTCACTTAGCTTCTTGAGATTAAATCTCTCGGCATCAAACTTCTGTGCTGCTTGTTTACTTACTGCCAGTCTTTCCCTAACTTTCGCAACCACCAGATAGTGATCAGTATCACAGTCAGCTCCCCTGAAAGATCGCACATCGAGTATACTGGAATGCCATCTCCTCTCTATCAATATGTGATCGATCTGATTGTGAGTCTTCCCATCGGGAGAGGTCCAGGCGTATTTATGAATGTTTCAGTGCGGGAACATCATGCTCTTAACAACTAGACTCTTTGATGTGGCAAAGTTTACTACTCTAACACCATTATCATTACTATCCTGATGTAAACTCTCATTCCCAATTGTCGGTTTGGAAGTATCCTCTCTCCCCACTTTTGCATTAAAATCTCCTAACAGAATTTTCATATGGTACTTAGGAAAATGATCAAAAACCCCTTGTAATTCCTCATAGAAGCTATCCTTTGAATCATCACCCTTCTCTTCTGTTGGTGCATGCGCATTCAGAACAATGATATTACACCAGCGGCCTCTCAGCACTATGTATGGCATCCTATCACTAACAAACTCCACTCTCTTGATTGCTGATACTATTCTCTGGTGTACAAAAAATCCTGTTCCCAATTGATGATTTTCCTGCCTTTTGACATAGAAAAAAGTATACTCCCTGGCTCTTAATGACCCTTCTTTGTCCCACCTAACCTCCTGTATCCCCACTAAATCTAATTTACACTTAGCTAATTCACTGACCACTGTCATAAGTGACCCTGACCTATACAGGCTCCTCACGTTCCATGTTCCAAAACTCATATCCCTTTTCCGTAGCTGGGGTCGTACCAAAGGATCGGTCCAGGTCCGAGGCTTCTTGTCTGTTTCATAACATAATAATTTTTTACGGTGAGGAGTTGTTAGCACCTCTCCCAACCCCCAAGTTGGAGGACCATCTCTTGTTGGCTGTCCGCAGCTGCTTCTTCCATGTATTCGCAGCACAAGATAAAAAATCATCCGAAAAGAAGGATGTAAAATGGATAAAAGATGGAACAAAACATGAAGTGGAAGATGTGAAAGAAGCAATAAAAAATGGAGGAGAAGGAGAAGGAGAAGAAGAAGAAGAAGAAGAAGAAGAAGAAGAAGAAGAAGTAGAAGTAGAAGAAGAAGAAGCACAAGGCATAGTGGAGGAAGTGAAAGAAATGATAAAAGAGAACGCAAAAGAGGTAGTGGGAGATGCGGCACAAGCTGTGCGGGAAGATGTGTTGGGTGACAACAGATGCAGTGGAAAATGTGGCAGAAATTGTGATAAAGCAAGATAAATGGCAGTGGATGGAGCAGATGAAGCTGTGAGATCAGCTATCTGTAAAGTTTTTACAAAATTCAAAAAGCGGAGTGGAGATGAAGCAGGAAAAACAAAGGCAAATGGTCAAGCAGTTGCTAGTGAAGGAGATGCAGTCAAGCAATAGTTAGTGAAGGAGATGCAAACGTTCAAGCAATAGTTCATGAAGGGGATGAAACAGTCAACCAGTAGCTAGCGAAGGAAATGAAGCAAATGAATAAACAGAGGGTGGAGAACCAGAAGCAGCAACTGCAACAGAAATAAATGAAAACGCAGGCTACTTCCTAAATTTTAACACAAACATCTTGTGTTTTGATCTTACACATATTTACATAATATAGGTTTGTGCTTTTAAAAATGACGATGTGATGACACATGCAATAAATGAATATCCTGCACAGGGGGGCCAATTAACTCAGGTTAAAGGAAAAAAAACTTCAAATAAGCACTCTGAGGCCAGTGTTTTATACCACTGTGGTAGTTACTCATACCTCCTTAAAGCACGGGGGTTACTTTACGTACCACATGCTTTACCACTAGAAAAACCTCTGCATTATGTCCATACAGTGCATTTACATGTTTTGTATGGTTCTTACAAGCAGAAATTATTTCCCCAAATAACGCTACGTAATTAGCTTTTGTAATGGAGTTGAAGTGTTTTCTGTAAAGTATGAAGCAAAGTTTTAAATATTATTTAGACAAATTTTCACCTGAAAGGGAATAAAGAGATAAAACAAATTATATTAGAAGAATGCTTATGACCTCTTCTTGAACGTGATACCGTCTAGATTGGTACAAAGTTACAAATGCTTCAGAGGAACATGTTGTCTCCACCTTCAGGGTGCAGAATTTGTATCCATTTACTAACTGCATATGTCACATCCCACAATATAATCTTAATCCAAACTAAAGAAAAATACATGTACATGTTAAAATCACAAAAAGTGAACACACATAGAACAGGTCAAACTGAACATAAGGGATGTCAAAAGCAGGACTTGTTTTGAAACGCGGCACTCACACATAATAAATGCCAACCAAACAAAATTTTAAGCGGCTTGAATTCAAAGCTGTGAAGTAGTGTTTAAAGCAAATGTGGCAGTAAATTTATTCAAAATTTTAATGTGTTTTGATCCAAAATGAAGAGTTAACTTTACATACTTGTGAATGTTTAAGAACTTACAAATACAAGATCAACAGAAACTCTGTTCTCATACAACTGTTTATGCAATAAAAGTTTACATAAATAAATATGCTGCTGAATATAAAAAATAATTAAATTTGAAGCCAAACTCCATTTGCATAGAACTGCATAACATCTGTAAGTTTCACACTTGGTGACACAATAGCAGACTTTAAACAGCAGCCCAGTACTTGTAACACAACACTTAAGTTTTATTTAAAAAAAGTTTAATGTATCTACCATGGCTGTATTAATGTTAAGACGTGATACTAGACACATTAAATCACACTTTCATTATTGTCTCTGGATGTGATGTCACACAGTCTGGTAGGTTTGCCTATATTTTTTGAATAGAATTGAGGTCTTCAGCCCTGAAAATGGAGGCAGCAGATCTCTCTGGCATTCTGGCAGCTAACTATCACACAACGTGATGTCACATGTTAGAAAACCATCAGAACTCTAAGCATCACATTGTTCATTTGTTAGGACGTTTGTCAATTTGTAATCCATTGCAATGGAAACCAAATGAAAACCCAGTTACAATGGCAGCATTAAATGGCATTGGAGCACATGCTTCAGTTGGTATTACTGTGTCAAATACTGGCAGAGAAGGAGACGCCTTCTAGATCGCACAGCAACGCTGCCATCCACCAAGAAAACTTGACACTATTTTAATGAGGTCACATCCGATGGACAGAGCAGCAGCGGTGCTTTGCTGGAAATCATACCTCTACACTGCTGCTGCTGCTGCTGCTCCTCCTCCTCCGACTACTACTACCACTACTACTGCTGCTGCTGCTGCTGCTGTTGCTATTGCTGCTGCTGCTGCTGCAGTGCTTACTCTATCAAGCAGTCTTTGCAGAATTTCTCAAATTCAGAGCATGCATATACAGTGCAAGTGTAATATCCAGTGCTTCTTTTGTATTAAAAATGTGTCTGTATTCACTGCTTGGCAGTTGGTATTATTATTTCACACTGTAACAATATTTTTGGAATAAGAGCAATACAGTAAATAAAATGCATTTTTCCTGAGCTCTGAATTTATAATATCTATGCCACGTACCACAACTGATAAAGGTGCCAGTACACTGTACCATTGTGGATCATCACAAAAAACCGGTGGAAATACCACAGTGCTCCTGAAGGGCAATAATATGTAGGAGTGAATCAACAGAAATTCCATATGTGGAAACTGTAGTTAGGCATGGCATTTTGTGATCTGCACAATTATTTACTGGTCTTGTGATTTATCATGTAGGAAAACTACGAGCATTAACATTTAATTTAATCCTGAAAGGTCAAAATTTTGTATGTTCATCAACAGAGCCACCCACTGCTATTATATGTAACATTTATCCATTCTATGTGTATTCTACATAGTCAGTGATTTTCAGAAACTAATGAAAGTTTCCTGTACAGTTTGCTAGCGCGAGACATAACAATTAGTGCACAAGAGAGTAGCAAAAATGGGCAGAACTTTGGAGCCACATCGCGTTCTATACAAATGTCACAGTAATTCCATGAGCAATGGCTGGGAGAGACATATATAAATAACTTTTCCCATAGACTTTGATATTTTATGCTAGACAGCAAATTAACTGAAAGATAAGAATGAAATGTGATAAACACGCAATTAGAGAAAGCTTACAGACAGAAAACATACGGCCTTGAGCTAGGGGTCATAAAACGCTGGCTCAGTTCATTAGACATACAAAATGTTATTTGCATGAAATTTCTCCACAAAACAAACCATGCCTACCCACACCAACATAATCACTCCACACTAGCCAATTGACCATCACGCAACATACACACATGTATAATACAGCCTGTTATGTTGTATAATGTGTACACAAAATACAATTTGCTATTCATATTTACTGTTTGATTCTGTGCAGAAATAAATAAGAGGGGAGGGTGGAATATCAATACATAAATTATAAATATTTCCAGTCAACAGCCTTGATTCTGCACCCATCATAGATAATGAAACGTGTGAGTTTGTTGAACCCTACCAAAAGCCAAAGAGTTGTGACATCTTGTTCTTAACTTTACGCAACAAAATGGAAAACTCTGTGGCGTTTTCTTAAACACCTGGTATATACGAAATCTGCATCACATCAACATACATTTGGCAGAAACACAGCATTCAGCTAAGCCACATTATTACTGCTGACTTGAAGCGCAGCACTGACTGGAGAGCGAATGTTGGATTATTAAAACTAGGAGGGGCAGTCAGAAAGTTATCTGCAATAATTTTTTAATTTTTTTTGGTTCATTGAAACATGTCGAACATACAAATTGTAACAGTTTAAATGCATTAAGATAATGACAAGTGCTGGAGGTGGTCCTGTGTATAGTTTTATAATGGAAACAATGTTTTGCCACAGCAAATCATCTACGAGTGGATTGGGAAGCTCAAAAATGGTCGCACAAGTGTCATGGATGAAGAATGTTTAAGCTGTGCATCCACATGCACTAGTGCTGACAATATTGAATGTGCCCATGATATGGGTCTGGCAAATAGGCACATAACCACTAACAAGGCAGTGGCACACCTGCATACTAGGAAGTGGTGCAAGTATGGCTTGTTGCTCAGCCAAAATCCCTTTTTGTGTGATGGCACACAGAAGCTTATCCAATGACGGACTGTGTTTCAATCAGCTAGGTGACTACATGGAAAAGTGATACTCAGGTAATTCTCTAACACTGTCATACTGCATTAATTTTTTCAACTACATAGTAGATACTTTCTGACCGGCCTACTTAGGAATTTTGATATATATGTAAACTGTGCGCGCATGTGTGTGTGTGTGTGTGTGTGTGTGTGTGTGTGTGTGTGGAGAAAGAATATTGCATTCGTTATATTAGTCACTAGCAATTTCATGACCAGTTAATGTTATAGTGATTTTATCCTTAGTACAACTAAATTCAGTGATTGCAGTTTAATGAGTACATGAAGAACACGTTACACAACACGTTCTGTCACCCACCATTCTTCTGAAACACTGCAGGTGTCACACAAAAATGTGTAATAATTCAAAGATCCAGCCAGAATAGTGATAAGTGAGCAGCTGTAAAACATATCATGTCACATCGCGGCACAACCACTCTGAAGCTCAGATTCAAATTGAGCACATTCAAATCTAGCAAAACCATGTTTTTGTTTAAAGGAGAGGAACAATCATTAATTTAGTTGCAGAATTTTGTAAGCAGTCTCTACTTATATTTAATTCCATAAGAACTTCAAATCGCACAGACATTTACTTCTTATTAATAATCAAACAGTTGACATCGAACAAAGGAAACAATGATAATAACACCCTCTACATTTTAATTGCCATTCATTCAGGCTACAGGCATGACTGAGCACTGAGAGATTCTGTTTATAATGCACATTCCTTACAGCCTTCCTTTCACCAGTCAGGATGTAGAATCTACTATTTCCCCAACCACTGCAATGGCTTCAATTTCAATTTTTGCATCCTGAAAGTGAAACAGAGAAACAACACTACAGGCTATGAACTGGCTGACTTACCAACTGACTGACTGACAGATCAACCAAACAACTCCAGCCAGCAGAATCCTTCTTGAGAAGCAAATAATGGCTCCTTAGGAGTCAAGAAATTACCCGCATTGTATGGAACCTGAAGGTCCATTACCACGTTCACAACAACCTTCCACTTGCCCTATCACAAGCCACGTACATATGGTCCACGCCATCCCATGCTATTTCTTCAAGATCCATTTTGATATTATCCCCCCACCTATGCCTATGTCTTGCTTTAGGTTTCAGCACCAAAACCCTGTCTAGAGGCTAGTAAGTCCATGATAACCTAACAGTTACTCAGGTAGTCAAGAAATTCCCTGTCTTCTATAGAACCTGAAGTTTCATTAGTGTGTTCATGACAACCTGCCACTGTGCCATATCCTGAACCAGACAAACCCAGTCCACATTCTATTTCATGAAGACCCATTTGAATATTGTCATTCCATACACCTTCAGTCTCCCAAATTGTCTGTTTTCTTAACAAATGTTTGTTTCAAAACATGGACAGGTTCCATCTACATATCTCTAAATACTGACTTGTATACTGTCACGCATTACAGCAAATACTTCGATTGTACTTAGAGACTATGAGGCTGCAGTGTTCTGAGATGCGACACTGTGTAGTCTGAAAGAAATGTACTGACATTTTGGTACAGTTCTACCAGAATGCAGTGCATCACAGAAGGCAACAATCTTCACAGTCATTACTGTACAGACCTCAAACCTCACTCCCACACTCATAAAACAAAATATCTCTTACCAACGGAAGCTTTGCTACTTGGTATGCAGTCCTTGCTGGGTACGGCTCCTTGAAATCTGAAATATAAATACATAAAACATTAAACGTGCTGCTTAGAGTTGAAAAGGGTGTGACACAGTATATGCAGTTAGTTTCTCATCACGCAACAGCAGGTTCGATCCCACTGCAGTGCATGTGGGATAAATGGTGGACAAAGCAGCATTGTGACAGGTTTTTCTCAGAGCACTTCAGTTTTCCCCTGTCAATTTCATTCCATCTTTGTAACATATTCGTCATCCACCATTATGGGGCTTGTACAACAGAGCCATTTGTAGGCTGCAGTGCCAAAAGAATAAAGAAAACTGCATTAAGAAAACACAAACTTACATAACCACGTGGCCAAAAATCTGTAATTGGGTCACACTGTATGCCAGCAGAACCCCATAGTCAGTATCAGTTACTACACCATCGGGTAAATTATAACTACACTACAGCCATATTCATACAGACTATAACATCACATTTTATGACAATTACACACACGCGCGCGTGCACGCACACACACACACACACACACACACACACACATAAAAAACCCAAAACTTATAAAATCAGCCTCACATCCTGCAAAGCATTACACACTCCACAGAAGCACTGTGCAGTCAACTCTCCAACAGACACTACCAGGAGAAAGTAAAACCACACAAATACTTTTCAGATTTAACACTAGGACCTCACCATGTATTATTAAGATAATTAAATCGAGGAAGATGAGCTGTGTGGGGTATATAGCATGCACGGGACAGAGTTAAACGCATATAAAGTTCTTGTAAGAAAACCTGAAGAAATTATTGAGAAGACCTACACATAGATGGAAATCTAATATTAAAAATGGATGTTACAGAAACAGGATGGGAGTGTATGGACTGGATTAATCTGGCTCAGGGCCAGTGGCAGGCTCTTGTTTAGTCGGTAATGAATATATGGGTTGCACAAAATTAGGCAAATTTCTTGACTAACTGAGCAACTACTAGACTCTCAAGAAGGATCTGCTCCATGAAATTAAACTAGAAATGACCGCACAAACAAGTATTGTGAAGTGTTTAAGCTCGGCTACAATTAATATCTGTCCTCCCATCTTGCACAGGCAACAAGCCAATGAAGGACTGCATGTTTGTTTCAACTCAGTGCAAATGACAAAACATGCAGTTTTACTGTTAATGTTACATTATAACTTACATTGTTTGTAGACTTCATTCACTGCACCAAAATCATTGATGTCAGCAAGCAGAACCGTGGTTTTTGCAACTGTAAAGAAAACGTCAAATTCTGAGCTGATACACACCCAAGCACGTACACACAATTAACCTTTTAAAGCCTAGCAGTAACTTTGCATACTACCAGGTTTAACATTAAAAAATTCTACGTGGTGCTCACATTGTGTTTATGTGTTTTGTACGGATCTCAGAACAAACAGCAACTTTTGCCTTATAAAACATTAAGATATTGGTTTTTATAACCGAAGTGGAGAGTGTTTACAGCGCGGTACGCACTGAGTCCTTATATAAAACAGATAAGCTTCGTCTTTAAAGGGTTAATGCTGTTACTTTAAGATCAGTACTAAATGTAACAGATGCACAAAACATGCCCTGAACTTACACAAATACTGCCATGAATTTTCATAAAAATTATTTCTTGAATGCACAATCTAGGGTTTGATTCCTGATGACACTAGTTCTAAGGCCTTGCCAATCTCCTATTTAATGGACAGCAGAGGTTCTTTTCCTGGGAGTAAAGCAATCGGGGTGTAACTTCACCGCTCACCTCCATGCAGGGCCCAGGTTAAGAACAAGTAGAGCTATACACCTACACTCCCACCCCCCCATAAGCCTTCACAGTATGCACAAGGACAATCTTACACCTTTTTGCTTATTGACAGTGTAAAAATTGTGGAGGTTTGACAGCACTAAATGATGTGAGACGATGCAGTGAAAACGAACAGGAATGGGAAGAAATCAGTTGTGGTCCATGTGAAGTCAACAGCCTGGAGGTAATCAATAAAATCACCAGTCACAATGCAGTTCATAAGCTCAAAACTGAATCAGGCGATGGTTACCCCACTCCTTCACAAGTACCACAACACAAAAATGTGTGGGGAAGTGGAGATATAGCTCAAGACACACATTCTTGACTTTGATGCTAGGCAGAAGTGAGTGATAGCTTCATAATCTGGTCCCTTTACTGCAAGGGAAAAAGCCCTCAGTATCCACAACACAGGAGGCTCAGTGTACCTTAGAGCAACATAGTCTGAACTACCCACAGTATGAATAATCATACCAAGAATAAATAAATAAGGCATAAACAACAATTAATAGAGGTGCTTCAAATTCTGGGAACATAACAAAAACTAATACTAATTGTAACATGAACATGGTCCCTCACAATACCTTCTGAATCAAGTGAAAAGTTTTTATGAAATTGGTACATGCATCATGCCATGCATTGCCATCATTTCCTGCTGTGACTAATACCAACATAGCAGTCACAAGAGATCCATATTTACTGTAACATTTTATGGTGACTGCCAGCATAACTTCATCAAAATTTGAGTGGCAACGATATGTGGATGGAAAGACACACTGACGTATAGAGAAAAAACTGCCCCATCATGCATTCATTTCATGCACTCTCCTTCAGACTTTCTTGGCAATACACATGCAAAGTGTCAACTGATTTTCTGCTTCACAGCACATGCTGACTGCTGTGTGCCATTACAGGCAGTGTAGTGAGTCAAAGAATGTTACCATTTCCAAAATTAGAATTTGCTGCTTCCAAGATGTTCTTCAAGTTAAGGAAGGCTTGCTTGGCTTGTGCAACAGTATCACCAGCAACCAACTTGTTTGTGCTTGGATCCAATCCAAGAACTCCGGATAAATACACTGTATTGTCTATTACAACAGCTTGACTGTAATAAAACGTTAAAGTACATGAAGTTGCACAAAGAGATCGCAGCACTGGGACATCATAAAATAATGTCCTTAAGGACTACAGTTCCTCACAAAACTGACTTACACAGGTCATTCACGACTTAAAGCTTCCATAGCAACTATAACTGACAGAATCTTCTTGGATGGATAGCTGCATCAATCCCTAAGTGGTCTCTGTGTGAGACGTGAGGTTCTTACAGCTGTGAGTGAGTGAGTGAGGGTGTCAGTTTTTTGGGATATGGTACCATTCAATTTGGCAGACAGGCACCAATGTCACCTGTTGCCTCCATCTTCACACTTCTCTTCACTTTTCCATTATTAAGCCAGACAATGCAGGTCCCTCCAGATATTTGATACCTATGTACCACTCTGTACCGCATCACACTCCAAAAAACTATACTTCATCTCTGTCTCAATCATCACAGAATTATGTACTGGATAACCACTATCATAACATATTGTTTCCTGATGACAGGTAGGGATGTCATGTCTCCAAAATGAACTTCTATTTAGAAATGACATGGTCAATCACGTCAGAAGACGCCAAGTAAACTAAACTAAACTAAACTAACTCCATGCAGCAGAAACCTTCTTCATTAGCTAACAGTTCTTCAGATATTCAAGAAACTCCCTGCATTTTACGTAACCAGAAGATTCATTACTGTGCTCATAACAGCCCGTCACTTGTATCTATCCTAAGCCAGATCAATCCAGTCCATGCTCCCCATCCCACTTCCTGAAGATCCATTTTAATATTAATCTCCCATCTATGCCTGGGTATTCCAAGTGGTCTCTTTCCCACAGGTTTCCCCACCAACATCATGTATGCACCTTTCCCCTCTCCCATGCATGCTAGATGCCCCACCCATCTCATTCTTCTTGATTTGTTCAACCAAATAATATCTGGTGAGGAGTACAGCTCATAAAGCTCTTCGCTATGTAGTCTTCTGCAATCTCCTGCTACCTTCCTGAGCACCTTATTGTCAAAATAACAGGCACAGTTATAGTTCTGTATATTTTAATCTCTATAATATTCGATACCAAATGGGAAGACAAAAGAGTCTGGACCAAACAGTAACAGGCATTCCTTATTAGAAATAATTAAAAAATTGCACATTTGAAAGGAGCACAATATCTATTTTGACAACGGAAAATTTATGAAATTTAAAAATAATCAGAGTATGGAACCAACTTCATAGAATAAGGGCTCACAATGTGTCGACCATACAGAACGCGGCAAAACTGAATTTTATTAAATAATCAGGCTGACAATTTCTTTACACTGTTACATAACTGTAACCAGACATAACGCCCCTCTATCACTGACGTCAAGGACAAAAACTGAAATTCACTTACTTATATGGAGCAACTGGTTTGGGAGCTAAATCAGTGCTGATGATCCTCCTGTAAATTTTCTTAAACATGTTACCTGAATTTTATTTCAGTTTTCACTATTAAAAAGATATGAACCTGTGTTACACACAGAAACCCTAAAACTTCTCAGCAACCGCTGCACACGCTGCCCCTAACAGGCACGGATCATTTAACTGGTTACAGTGTCTTGTTCAAAGTTCGCTCATTGCATGTCGTCGTTGGCCATCATAAAAATTCTCTACGAAAACAACTGCACCGAATGGTACCAAATTAAGATTGGCTACACTGCTAGGTAGTCACATTACGTCGTGACATCTCGTGTGAATATTCTAGAATTACACATTTCGATTCACGCCGCGGTCGTGGTATGTGCAGCAAGTGATAACGTATGAAGTTCAATGTGGTCAGTTTGTTGAGGTAAGGAATCGTAGTTCAGTATTTATTAACTAGAATATTCATGACAGTTAATCTGTTTTATATAACATGAGGAATGTCTTGTTTTCTTTTGCTTAACATTCAAAAGTCGGCATTTTTTTGTTGTGAACCTATTAAAAGTCTGCGGAAAACCGATGTGTAACTTTTGTTCACATTTCTCTGCGAGTCCCCAAAAGAAAGGGATAACACTTGCTCCACTGTGAATATTGTGTAAACTCGAAAGAATAAGCTGGCTGCAATAATGAGTAGCCTTTCTTCTCATCCTTAGGTTAGTTTAGCTTAACAAAACTTATCGTTTGAGTTTTTGTAGTCTTTTGGAATCTCTCCCACCTGCTGCTTAACAAACAAAAAAGGAGCGACTTTTGGTAATGCAGCTTTTCTGGCAAAGACCGGATTTTGCCTTTAGAAGCAATGGCATGACAGAGACTTTGTTGTAGAAAAGATGGAGTAACATATCCCAGTGTATTGTATCTGTGATGAACTAAGTAATTTTGTTTTTATTTTGGATTTACAGTAATATAAAATATTTGACAAGACAGCATGGCAGCAAATAAACCACAGTTTGATATGCTGCTTGGTGGCACCCAAAATCTCCCTGTGGAATTTTCTGTTGGGAGGTTTGCATCAGCTCGAGCACAGGAAATAGCAGCATTAACTCAAGCCATAGGTATGTGCGTCATGGGATCATAAATTTCTATGCACAATTGAATGACTACACTGCATTAAAAAATAGTTTATTTTGATTTTAATATATTTTAACTGTGAAATTACAAATGAGACCTACAGTTACACCAGGACATCCTACTTTGAAAGTTTTGCTTCTTATGTAACAAGTTGAGCTTAATTTTGATATTACCTGACAGTGGTGTATAGCTAGCCAAAACTTGTAGCTTTATCAGTTGTGTTAATACATAAAATAGTTGTGTTTGACTGAAAACTGTTGCCATTATTGATACTACGTGCAATGGGATGAACGATGTAAAGATACTCATTGGAGTAACCAAAATATTGAGATTTGAAGCGTTGGATTCCTATTTAAAAGGTGCCTTGTTTGAGAATGGTCAGGGCCAGTGCAGTTATTTTTATATGCATTCTCCATTCCTTGACGTTGGCATATCTCTTTTAATCGCTCGGAATCCACCTGAACCAAATATAGTCACCATGATGATGGAGGCAGCATGTTCCTCCGAAACACTGGATGAAACTTACAATACTGCATGGTGTAAGAATCCAGAAGACCATAATTTGTGCAACGTGTACTGTGAAAACCTGAAAATTCATATTACCTAACTTGTTTATCCTTTACATAGAAGACCCTCAGAGAACAGGATTAGTATTCCAGAAGCTTCCGAAACATATGAGGAGACGTGTTATGAGTCGTACTTCTAAACGCATGCCAAGAAGATTGAGGGAAGCCCACATGTATCAGGTTTGTTTTTTCATCAGGTTTGTTTTTTGTTTTTGCGTATTTCATTTAGTTTGTACCCCACGCTTATAATATCATGTGTATATCTCTCACACCTCCTGAAATAAATTATTCCTGAACCATCTGGTGGGTTTTCATGAAAGCTGGTATGGTTGTGATCCCATACAGGTAGTTGGTAACATTGTATCATCAGTGATACATGACAGCTGTGCATACTTCTGAGGTGAAGGTGATGCTATACCAAGGCCATGGATCAATCCCAACATGTCTTCCTTGATCTGTTATACTTAGCCTCTCAGCATGCTACCCTCGATTCCTGTCTCATGACGTAATCCGTACTGTCTACATGACTGTTGGTGCTGGTGACCACATGATGATTGTTGCTAGCAACAAGCTTTTTGTCTAGGTACCTACAACAGACGGGGCTTGGGCAGAACACAACAGCGGGTTTAAAGGGGGTGCCTTGAATGTCATCATCTTCACTGTCCATGGGACTTTGTTCTGTGGCCTCAGGATATGACCTGAAAGTTTTTATGTTCATAGAAGATTCAAGATTACTAAAGTACCATTGCTGTAACTTATTTTCTGGGTTTGTGGTGGTGGTAAATTAATGATGCAAGCCAAACCTGTAGTTTAGAATGATTTATATCTTTTTCCTTCAGTTGAGAAAAAGTGGATTACCTCTAGAACCCAAAAGACCTAGCAGAAAATTCAGACGTCGTCCAGGAAATCTACTTCTTGAGTACAATCGTCGACAGAAGAAGTACGTCTGGTTGGAAACCCATTTATGGCATGCTAAGAGATTCCATATGATTGAGAAATGGGGCTATAAATTGGCAGATTTCCCTAATGATAAAAGCTTTCGAGCTTGCTATCGAGCAATGGCCAATCACTGCTTGCTCCAGGTAAGGTTTATGTTCTGTTATCCATGTGACGAAATTCATCAACTTGTAATAACTCACTTACATGGATTAGCACTCGGGTATTCGCTTGTTTATCCTGCAAAGATGCAAGTATTTGGAGCCCCATTCAAAGTTACCCAACAGTAATGCATCTAGAATTTCATGTCAGATAGAGGGGAGGTTTGAAAAATCTGCTAAATTAAATCTACATCCAGAAAATGAACAGTACTGCTGTCCTGATGTTGATCTTTTCTTTCCCAGTTATTTCTCTTGTATTTAAGTTTTGTGAAAGCAGTATTTTGTCACTTCCTTTCTTACAATTTGGAAATGGGGATGGGTATTGTGAAAGCATGTTTGCCAGATTTTGTCCTTGTTACACATGATTATCACATATCTCAGAACTTATGTTTAATGATGCTCTGCTTCTAGGATATATCATACTACTGCTGCATCGAACTCAGTGGTCCAGTTGATGAGCTGTTGAGTCACCTGCACAAAGTTACCAATGAAGAATGTGGGTTAACGTTTGGAGCAAAAGCATTTTTAGATGGCAGAAGGGAAGGTTCTGTGATGTTATTTCATCAAAACACATTCCCATATGGAGCCATAGGTGTGGTTAGTTTTTTGTGGAAACCATCAGAGGAAATTAAGTCTAATGATGTGGAAATAAGTGAAACTAGAACCTTGTGGATGTGGGTCCATCCTGCATTTTATCAGGAACTGTTAGATGAATTAATTTTGTTATTCCATTTTGCTGCAGTCAAAAGTGAAGCAGACACTGACTTGAACAAAGTACCATGTTGTGAGTCATTTGCTGAAATTGCTTCCAATTCTGATTTCAAAATGTCAGCGGAAACCATGTCATTACCAGTGAAGAAATGTAAACTTACCACCAAAGTCAATGAAAAGAAAAAGAAGCTGGATGTAGAAAAAACAAAGCTGGAAACAAGAAATGTTCCATTTATAAGGACTCCAAAGTACTCTAGTGATAATGGCAGTGTAGAAATGGTTTTGTTGAAAGACACATTAAACAGGTTTCGCCTCACAGGTCCTCTTTCACAGGCTGTATTGTTAGAATCATTACGCATTGCCAACATTCTGGAAGGTGAAACAGGGAAGAAGAAACCTGATACAAAAGAAGCAGAATCTTCTTTTGGAGATACAGTTTGTTTACAGTCAAGTGATGTATCAACTGATGATTGCACAACAGGGGAAAACGTGGACTGGTGGATGCAGTTTTATAGAGTGTCACAACACCGTAAGGAATCGTGGCATTATCAGGCATCACTGTGGCAGTCCCTGAAAGGAGCAGCATCTCCTGCCCAATTGCCACCCCATTTAGTGTTGGCCCTAACCATACTAGATCCAAGACTGCAGCTGCCTTCAAAAAGGACAAAAGCTGTGCCAGATGAGAAAGGTTAGATTCACGGCTACTGAGTAACCACTTGACTGTTAGCAGAAGCTGAAAGTTCGGCACTGCTAATACCAAAGCCTGCCATTGGACACAATCCTGAAGCAGTACCATGCACTTCCCATCCTCACAACCTATTTCCCTAAGGTCTGTCATTCACGAACTGTCACTCTGGGATAACCCAAAGGTTAAAGACTGCTAATATCAAAGCCTGACATTGGATATAATCCTGAGCCAGTTCCGTCCACGTCCCATTCTCAGAAGCTATGCATTTCCATAAGATCTGTCCCATTAATTAACTACCGCTATGGGAGATTCCGAAGTTCAGCAGTTTAAAATCTATATTGAAAGTTCATGAACTCCCCCTCTCTCCTGCCTCACTCAAGAAAATGTAAGCTGTACTTATTGTAATGCAGAAAAATGAACCTGTTCCTTGGCAGGTTGTCAATAAGGAGTTGTGATGATGTGCCTGCTAGCTTTGCTATGTCCCTGTGTCTGTAAAACCTCAAAAAGCACAAAATGGGTAGTCACAAAATTTTGTATTTGGGAGCTTCATTGAATTTTCTTGATTTGTTCATGTTTTCATTAAAGTCAGACAATAATGCTGGACAATTGACACAAACACATGCATGGTTCTGCATCCATCTCAAAGATATATCACTACATATTCATCACAACAAAATATATTTTGAAGAGGTGTTGTAGAATAAAATAAAACATCCATTCAATTCTCACTGCACTTTTCACTACCTTACTGCTTTTGAGATGATTAAACAAAAGGGAGTAGATATGCCAGAATTGTTACACTAGGAATACATTTCCTCAATGGTCTAAAAGTAAATTTAAATGTTGACTGTGAGGTATGGGTGGCAGTATTAGTAGGAAATAATTATCCAAACATTACTGAAATTACAGACTTTCCTTTCCGTTAAAGGATTGAGGTCTTCTGCAGTATTACATGCTGTAGTGTCAGTGGTTCCTGACAACACAGCATCACAACCCAGAAAACTTGAATCCTCAGCAACACTGCTGTGAGAACGTTATGTCTGGCAAATTTATTTATTCTGTATCTAAAGATGCCATCGAGGATTTAGTGTCAAGGGGTAGGATAATTAATAAATGAAAGAGAGGGCTTGTGGCCTAATTTCCTATAGAATCACTTAGCTGGAAGAACTGAAGGAAACCACATATAGCTCCTGTCCGGGCCAATATTTGAGATTACTGAGAGTGGCATATCTAGTCGGGCATTTCGGTATTTGTCCTATGGCAACCTGAATTCTCCATATGTATTACATGTTATTTAATGATGCTGTCATTTTGTAAGATTATATAGCAAATTCTGTGTAATATGGCACATCCAATACTTACCACTGCCCTTATACAGCCATGTGGGGACAGCAGTCTGAAGAACAGATCACGTCATTGTCTTCACTGGCTAGTGTGAGTCCAATTTGGAGTTCGCACGTACGAGACCTAGCCACAAACTCCAAGATGTCATCAGCCGAGCTGGCAGATATCCGCTCACGTAACCTTGTACCAGGATTTATGTTGGAAGAGTTCGAACGTGACGCATCACAGGTGAAGTCTTGTGTTCCCATTCTCCTGATACAGCAACCTGGTAGTCGGGACCCCACACAAAAGAGGCTCGGTAAGACATTTCTATGAATCCGGTTCATCGTCCGTTTCAGTACTGGGCCTGCTGAGGCCTGTTATGGATATTATGAGACAGCATGCATCTGTCGTGTTGGCAAAAGTTAAAGTTGTCTCTTTGCTCCCCATGACACTATGTTGGGGAGTAGAGATGTAGCTCCACTCATTTTAACCTTGGCACTGGATGGAGGTCAATGGTCAGCTTCACATGGTGGTTGATTAACTTCTGGTACCCACTGAACAGGAGGCTGGGTGGGCCCCAGAGTTGGTCTGGGTAATATGGAGAAGAGAAAATCTCTTGTACCTCCCAGGAACTGAACTCTGAGTAGTCCAGCCTGTAGCCTGGTCACTATACTGACCAAGCTGTCTCAGCACCATTCTGAAATGTTGGGGTCTGGTATAAATGCTAGCCTTAAGCAATGAGTAACACCATCACCAAACAACTGTGAACTTCATGACAGTAGTTGCACTGAAAAACACCCATAATAATGTCAATTACAGGCTGATGTCAAATTGTGGTTTCCTCAGTAAGTAGCTGCTTGTGGTGTATTGGCAGGTTTTTCATCAGGCTGGGACATGGTTATGCCTGCTGGGTGGGCCTTACCCCTATGGCTGGCACTTGTGTTCCGTGGAGCGCGGGCAGGAGGGCTGCGAGAGTACAGGTCTTTGGGGTTCGAGATGGGCAGTGAATCAGTTTTACCCCCTGATACTGTATCTGGCAGCACTGAAGCAGAGGCCCAGAGAATGCAACTGACTGAACACTATTTCCGGTCAGTTTGGTTTTACTGCACGTGTAGTAATTTTATACTTTTACAAATATATATTTCTTTTGTGAAACCAAAAAAACCATTATGGTATGTCAGGCATATATTGTCCATGTACCGTATTTACCTGAATGTCAGATGACTGTAACATAAGATGACGGTGTAATAAACAAGTCTGCTGGGATATTAATTTCATGCATATAATTAATACACAAAGCATGCCAGATTCAGTGTACCTTTCCCAGGTACTGTCAGTCTCTCCAGCTGTGTTGTTTGTAGTGTCCATCTTTATGATTAGTGCCTTCACCTTCCACACACTCATTACTATGTTTCCCAGACTGATCCAACTTGGAATACAGCTCACAATTGTAATTCTCTTTTCCCAGTGGTATGCCATTTTACCAGCATAATGTATCACCAATATGAACAGTAGCTCTGCAGGATGCTGTGGTCTGTTTCAGCTACACTTGTGACCATAACAGCTGTACATGCCATAGTATGGATGACCACTTTGAATCCAAATTCTAGATGACTCCACATATTTAAACAGTGAATTTAAGGAAGGCATTAAATACAGTAATTTCTCTTCTTTAAGGCAAGAGCCCATTTTTCTAATGCGAATCTTGCTATATTTTGTGTTGTCATCCATCCCTGATTCTTCAAGAAATGCATTTGATTTTGGCAGGTTGCAAGCCTGGCTTGAGCGCTGTGATGGATGGACTGTTTTCTTAAGGCTTTTGGATGAACTCTTTCGATATTTATGATTCCTGTACAGAGGGTGTCCCATTATTTTACAGCCCCCTCTTGGACCATTAGTCATCACTCAATATATTTGGACCACTCAATCGTATCTTGGCAGTTGGGCTGCCCCATCTGCCACCCAAAGGATGCACCCTCTGTCCATGTGTGCAGGCCATCATCTTTCTTTTCACCCTACACTTACAGCACTGCTGTGATGAAGCAATCCATGCATATCATTCAGTGTTGCCTCACATGTGCAGATGTCATTTTATATGAACATCCACTTGTATTTTTCCTATTTTAAACTTTATCATCCAGATATAGACGATTTTAAATCCCACCTTACTATGCTGCTGGCAACCAGACTTTCAATTGGGCATTGTTCAGCAATCTGGTGCTGTTACAACACTAACATTCCTCTGAAGCACTGATAACCAGGCTAAATGTTATAAAATCCCACAACACTTCAGTGAGAACATGAAATTTAATATATTTCACATCTGTTTATGAATTTACAATTGTTACATATCTTTGTATTTCTTCCAGGTCCCCTGTTTTACTTCCACAGTGCTGATCATTATTTTATCAGTTTCTTCTAACCGTTTGTCACTTCCATCCTCATTTTGCATTTGATGTCTAACTTCTCACATTTGTCTTCATCATATATGTTTTTCCATTGTTTGTTACAGACTTCCACCTGATAAAAGACCAAATTATGTAAAACTTGGCATAACAAGTCCCTTCATCTGTTCCTGGGATGTTCTGGTCAATGACTGGTCACAAAGGACACCTGAAAGTCTCATCACATTGTCCAAAACAGAAAATGAACCTTCTTCATGTAATATCAGATTCTTTATTTTAAGAGAGAGGAAGAAGCTGGAGTGCCTGAAAGCTGTTATCAGCAGTCTGAATGTGAAGCAAATTAAAAAAAATTCTCAGAATGCTTGTAACTTCCCTGAGTTAGCAGTCGTGTTCTCAGGTTGTACAGATGGTTGTCTTGTGCCTGTAACAATTCATATGTGTGGTAGAGGAAGTCCAGCAGACTCTGCCATAATCTGTCTTCCTTCAGAGACAGACGTAGACAACATGGCCAGGAATGCCACGGATTCAGGTCCAATAGAACCACTCCATACAGATCAGCATCAGACAGAACGCAAAGAACTGCGGACAGAACACAAGAAATTACTGAAACGTTTACGTAGGAAGAGAGTAAGAGAGAAACAGAAGCTCGAAGAGCTCTCTGCAGCAAAGCAGGATGCGTCTGAAGATGATAAACATGTTGTGGTTGCTATGAAGAGGAAAGCAAATGCACCTCCACCAACAAAAGATATAACAGATAAACATGCACAAACACTACGTGCTCTCTGGTTGCCACAGACACAGACAGTTAAAGAATCGTGCAGTCGGACAGTTATTGGTTTTATAACAAAGGGCGACTTCTCTTTCACGGAATCAAAAGGGGCTGGCCAAGGATATGTGGTACTTTCAGCTCTTTTACAATTGGTTGCATTGTATGAAAGCAAGTTAAGGGAAGGACATAAACTGTCTGCACCTTGGGTATTGGTACGAAATCCCACAAGTTTACAGTATCGTTTTGGAGTATTGAACATTGCAAGTGCAATGTAGGCCGCATCTTATCAGCCTGAGATTTGTACAGTTTGTATATTCAGTACTTTAAAACTGTTGTCTTACTAAACGATCTTCTGTCAGAGTCCCACAGTTTGGTCCTAACCTGTCACACACTTAATTAGGAACTGAAAGGTGTGCTCCACTGGAGTACATATATTTTCCAAATATGTTATTTGGTATTTTGCATACCTCAATGACGTCAAAGTTTCACTGCTGCAAATACAAATGTTACTTTGCAAGCTAGTGACATGGTATCAAACTGATACGAGTTAAAATTAATTTTCATTGAATGTTTGTCACAATTAAAAATATATGAAATAAATGTTTTTGAGTTTACTGATAAATAAGGTATATAATGACTTGTGCAAACTGTTTTTGTGATATGCCACTTTTCAGAAAATGAATATTAGTTGGTTTGAGTACCACATAAACATTGCACTGGATGAATGCAAACTGAAATTAAAATTGCCTGACGATGTTTGAGCACGGACTCACAACCCAAGATTCCATCCAAAGTCTGTTTGACAGTTTCTGAGATATGACCAAGTCTTCAAGAACTTTGTGCCAGAACAAATAATAAGCATGAGACCTGAGTTTCTCACTAGTGGGCATGTCCTCTGGAACATGATGTCAAGTATATTGGTAGGTATTGATGATTTTGAGGAAGCTGCTGCCTCTACATTAGGATAAAAGAAAGCGCAACAGGTTTCCCTGAAATATTGACACCTACCAACCATACTATGCTGCATCACAAACCAGCAAACTGTCAGCTTAATATTCATTGTAGTGAGAATGTCACATCTCATATTTGTACACTAATACACAGATGTTGTTTTGTTGTGTATTTTTTCAAGTACAAATTACAATGTGTACAGGTTGGTTGGAACTTGTCTAATTATGTGTCACGCATATTGCACGGAACCTGCTGGAATTATGCATTACAAATGAAACAATTCTTTCTTTTACATAAAATTTTATAACCACACACCACATATCAACACTGAGTTTCTTTATATGACAAGACTTATTACGTAAGGAGACCACTTTATCATTGAATAAATCGCAACCAAAAAATATGCAAAATGCCAAAAAAAAATATTCTCTGCTTTTACTAACTGGAAGTTTATTATTTATACAGGTATCAACTAATATGAAACGTGTTGAATAACTAAAGGTTATGGTGTCCTGGGCCATGACACTGGAAGAACAGTGGGGGGGACGTGAAGATGTGAGCCAGCAGGTTCAGCCAAAACATTGACACCTATCTACTGAACTGTGTTGTGTCGGATCCCAGTAGGTCACAATATTAACACTCACCACCAAAACAACCTCAAAGTATACATTAAATAACTTGTACTGTCTTGTAATGTTCCATACATGCTGGAAATTTCTAAACTTTGAAATAAAATGTTCCCACTTCCAGTGTCCCTGTATTTTTTATTATATCTCAGACTACAAGCAGTAGTTGGGTAAAAATCATAGCAGATTCATAAAAACTCAATCCTGCTGTAAATTTCCATGTCATGAATTAGTTACATTTCTACCATATGCCTTAGTTTTCATGGTAGCCTTAACCATATACGAATATGCCAGTATTTCATGATTATAGAAACTAAAGTTCATTTTATTTTCTATAGTTGTGTAAACCTGTGAACTTCCTGCACCTTGGCCAGGGAAAGAATGAACATAGCATGGGTTCAAATTGGCCATCTGCCTCCCTCCTACACCTACACTGCAACACTCACCTCTGTCAATACAAACCCAAACTGTTCAACAGAATAACAGCCAGAGGACAAGTAACAATTTGTGGGAGCGTATGAAGGCAGCTGCTACACTGTGTTCATGAATTCCCTGACCTGACTTTAGTTACACCAGTATTGATGTATATGGCACAATAAACACAGAGACGACATTTTAACGTTCAGGTATAAAATAATATGGACTGTACATCACAATTTAAGATATGAAAGCTTATCCTGTATGAATTACTGTAATATGCCCCACTAAATGCAGCTGTAGTACAGTGCTGATATAACTTATTTCACACAATATTCCATACTTCATCGTCCCAAACCATCAGCATAATCTGACACACCTCACTGCTGCCTGTGACAGGCCACATACTACAAACCATCAGCATAATCTGACACACCTCACTGCTGCCTGTGACAGGCCACATACTGCAAACCATCAGCATAATCTGACACACCTCACTGCTGTCTGTGACAGGCCACATACTGCAAACCATCAGCATAATCTGACACACCTCACTGCTGTCTGTGACAGGCCACATACTACAAACCATCAGCATAATCTGACACACCTCACTGCTGCCTGTGACAGGCCACATACTACAAACCTCCTACTGGATAAGTCTAGACGTATAATCATCAGCAATCAAGGAGACTGAAACATCAAATGAAACTTGTCTACACACAACCATCAAGATGACCCACGCTCTTCATAACTTGTCTACTGTACCTGACAAAACACTGATTTATACTGTCCTATCCAAATATGATATGGGATATACCACCAAAAAATTACTTAAAAAACTCCAAATACTTCTGCCAGCCGTGTCTGTGACTTGAAAAACTGTTTTTTGTATATAACTGTACCTTAAATGTCGAGACTTGTAATTTTCAGACAAACAGCCTTTACTTGAGTATAAGAAGACCTCCCTTCACACTCTTACATTTCCTGGAAAATACCTAGACAATGTATTTAACTTTGTGTGTAGTTATAAGACACCAGTGACCACCCCCCCTCCCCCCCATTTTTAAATTATGAATTTGGAAACAAATTCTC
The DNA here is from genome assembly GCA_013340265.1 of Coptotermes formosanus. Lineage (NCBI taxonomy): Eukaryota > Metazoa > Arthropoda > Insecta > Blattodea > Rhinotermitidae > Coptotermes > Coptotermes formosanus. The sequence goes on along the minus strand of BLKM01000799.1, from coordinate 281,977 downwards.
ATCTTATATTCCAGTAAATGTGGTGTTTCTTTAAACAGGCACCATTTTAAACATGAAATACAGAAAATGAAACTCACTCAATGCAACAGTGTCTGTCTTCAGAACCTAGCAGTTAATCTACCAGTCAAAAATTCTGACATCTATGAAACTCAGTGGGTGTTCAAAAAGTTCACAAGAGAATGATGCATCTGCAACATGTACCCTGTACAGTGTGACTTCGTCAACAATGACTAAGTGGAACTGCTACAGTAATTTGCAAGGAAGCTAAGATATGATGAATATAAAAACTGGCAAATTGTGGTGTTTGTATTTTAATGTTCCATAAGAATGACACCAATATTAACTTCATAAATCATTCAATATCATCATAACATACGTTTATAATACACCTTAACATTATGGGGTATGATACAACTATTTAACTCCACCAACTAATTTTGCACACAGACTGTACCAATGATTTTCAAGTCCAAACACAAGCTACTTTAATGAGTTATACAAACAATTAAAAGTGTACCCACAGTTAAAGTAAATGTCAAGGTATGTGGCATTGGTGTTCATCAAATTGAAACAAATAAATTTCACACTTTCCCATCATCTTGTTTGTTAAACACACACAATGCTTCAAAAGCTGGCTCTGCTTCCGTCATCAGGTAAAACAGAAAATTTATGTCGCCTACACTGGTCTATCCAGTGGCTTCAAAAGAGTCCATATCTGAAATGCCACGTTTAACAAAAATGAGATGATGGAAAAAGTCAAATATGTGTGTGTTACCTCAGAATTACAGTGTTCTCAAGTTTCATTGTGATCTTGAGATTTCTTGAAGTTTCTCACATATTTAAGAAGAATCCAAACACAAAACAAATACAACAGAGTCTTTGAGTGCCTGAACCTCAATGTTATGTATTTTGTCCTTTCATGATCACCAATTTTAAAAGTTATTTCAACCTTTTATGACCAGTTTGAATGAAGCGGTATGAGAGAAAACATCTGGCAAGTCAGCTTCAGTTACTTTCCTGCTACTGTACAGACCGCTCTCAGTTCAGTCACACTCTCTCTTTCATTAAGTGAGGTTGGTTGATTTCATACTTCATGCAGCAACACTCTCCTTCAATCATCTCATGTATTTTACACCTTCACAATTTCTTTAGACAACTTTATATTTTCATTATTGGTATATCATAAATTTAACGTGTTCCATGTCTGTGCACTATATTATACAAAAACACTAATCACCAACAAATGCACAAAGAGAGTTTTATCATCAATTGTAACACACTCCTACATGTTTTGACCCTCCTGGGTCATCTTCAGGGAGAACTTTTTGTTATCGTTACACTAAGGTTGCACTTTATAGTTGAGTGAGAATGTGCTGTTGACTGTGTACTGGAGGCGTGAACTCTCTGTGGTTCTGGCTTGCAAGCCAGGACCACAGAGAGTTCATGCCTCCAAAAACAACACAGTACACAGACAACAGCACAT